>CM053501.1:51326367-51402870 GCA_028627145.1 Eidolon dupreanum | reverse complement strand
CAGAATATAAGGGAAGGATACTGAAAAAGAAGTCAAGTAATTTTCTAAGGAGGACACTAAAGATGCAAGTACTTTGCATGATTTCTCCTAGAGATGCCTAGTTTAATTTTATCTATACATGGATTTTTTGATGTGGTATAGCATGTTCACAAGCAGTTTCCAAAGACAGATTCTCTGGGTTGAAATCCTGTTACCATGACTGATTGTTTGTCCTTAAGTCTCACTATCTCCTAGTTTCCTCATAAGTTCAATGAAGATAATAGTGGTACCTATCAAATATGTTGTTATGAGGATTAAGAGTTAATATAAGTAAAAATAGTACAGGAAGCACAATGAAGCCATAATGTGCTGATTCTTATTCAATAAAACTAAATGATAAAAGACTTATCAACTTATTGTCCAGGCTATATAAAGAAAGAGTAAGATTATCTTCTTTGTGAGTATGGACCCTCAAAATGTTGAACTGAATATATTAAGAGAAATATTTCCATCATAATTATCTAATTGATTTTTCCAGGAAAATTAGCCTCCTATCAGTTTAAGAATTTTTTCCTTTGTTAGACAAAGGCTCTCTAAGTTAAATATAAGGTCCTAGAACTGCAGAGATGAGAAATATAAAAGGAATGAAATTATTCTTAAGATATCAATAGAGGCCATCCTTACAGCCCCTGTTGGTGACACACAGTTGTTGAATAAAGCCAACTGCCAAGCACAGGAGTAAGCAACTTTCTGTGTCTCAAATGTGGAACACAATTGCCAATTATTTATTGCCAGTAATGCCTCACAGTAGACTAAGAAGGCAACCATTCTCTCTCAGTAAAGTTATATTGATTGCATTCTGGGGGTGGGGGGGGGGGGAACACATGTTGTTTGAGTTGTAATTTGGCCATACTACCTAAAGTTAATGTTCTTAAGACTGTAAAAATTATTGGTGATGATAAGAAAACAAGACCATATTTTTATATTTTAATTTTAACCCAAAGAGAGAAAATCCCAGCAGAGTTGGCAGGAAAAGCGATTGGAAAGAATTCAACTCTTCCAAATATTCGTCAATATAGAAATGATTTTGAACACAAATGATGAGGAAATCCCACAGACTTGAATTGGCATGAATTAAAGAAATAACACTTAAAAATTGAGGTTCAGTCCGTGCAGAATGGAAAGGATTGAACTGCCCTAAGACGGCTGTACTATGTAGTACACTAAATTCCTAATTTATTACTTACTAACAAGTTTTCAATATTAATCTGTTTATTTTTTTAACAAGATCATCCATGAATCAATCAACAGTTCCAAGGGCAAAAGACAAAATTGCCCATTGGCTACTGTAAGAGCTTTCAAAAATACCAATTGATCAATAGTGCTCATTGGTATAGCAAACTCCCATTTCTTTAGGAATTTGCTTAACCACAGACTTCCTCTGGAGCCAATCTCATAATGCAGCATCCCTTTGGATCTTCAGTAACCTCATTAATGGCTGCCCTGTGCTCCCTGTCTACTTTTAATTTCTTCTAGTAATAGAAAATACTTTATAATGGAAGATTTAATTAACTGAGTTTCCAAAAAGCTATTTACAGTGAACTGGGAACATTAGCTTTAATTTTTATTGTTCAAGAATGAAGATACCCTTTTTACAACAGATTAAATGCAGCAGGAAAACAGCATTTTAACCACACTAAAGTGTCGGAACCCACTGGCAAAAGTCAATTGTGCCACTGAGAAGACAAAAACTATGACAGTCTGATCTGAGGGAAGAGGCCCTGCTTGAAGCTTCTTGTCCTTTCCTTAACTTCCCTTGTATGACTCTTAACAGGCTTCATACATATCTATAGGGACTCTAACCTGGGTGAAGATCAGCTTTCTAGCACCAGGAGCGAAGTATTATAGTAATGTGTGCAAGATGGAAGGTCCTTTCCTTGCCTCCATCCCCACAAATATACAGGAAGTTTTTCTAGGCACATTAGAGATGTGTCTTTTATAGCTAGGTCTTGTTTTCAAGAAAAGACATCATTGGACAGTGTTAAAGCAGAGGAAAGAAAAATCAATGTGACCTTGCAAAACAGAGAGGTCTTGAGGTCAATCAGCTAAATATTTGTGCAGAAAATCTTTTCCAGAACATTTATTAATTTATAACCTTTGAGCTTGTCCTGACATAAGTCTATTACACACATAATTTAGTTTATTTACCTGACGAACTGATAGAGCACCCAGGGACTCATCCCAACCTCACACAAACACACGTATTTGGGACATACATATCCCCTTGTTTAAATTGTATCTTTAAAATCTTTTTGGAAATAAGCCGCTGAATATTACACACTAGCCATTTTTCAAAGTGAAAATCTTTCACAATTTTACCTTTTTCTCTCATTTACCAAATGAAATTAGACCACATTACAGACTAATACCTTGTGAATTACATTTATTAGATCAGAACCAATGTGAGTTATAGAGCGTATGCACCCAGAAGCACTAAATGCCCTGTGAAAAAGTGGAAAGGTAGCTTAAAGATTTATAGCACCAAGTAGCTTTTCATCTGTGAAAGGCCTGGGTTCAATTCTTTGCTTTCAGCCTGAGTAAAACTGACATTCATAGCTGTATCATGACTTGTATCACAAAAACCAGATTGTTGGTTTGCTTCAAATATAAAAACTGAACAAAGAATGCAACCACATATTGCGAATTTCTGTAAAAGAGGAAATCATGAGTCTTGATCTGTTTCTGACTTCACTATGTACAGACTAGGAACAGAAACTTATTTGTAAGAGCTCTAAAACTTTCTGTTCCATAAAAACAGAATAATTTTCATCTACGTTATCCAAAGTTCACTAGAACCAAGCTTCAAAGACAAACACAAATCCCCCAAATCTTTTATTTGGAAACGTTTAAATATTGTAACTTTTATTGTGTTTGGATCTCCGAAGCAACTGATTTAAGAGTTAACTTTTGTAGGAGTTTACTGCTCCCCCAAATAATTCATTACTGATGGTTATTCTGCCTTCGCAATTAATCAGGTTTGAAAGTGCTTTATTTGGTGCATTTGTATTGTTTAAATAAATCTGGAAACACTAACCCTGTCACGTTCAGGGGTCGAGTGTGGGAATGAATCTGTAGAAACAGAGGGTAAAATACTTCAAGGCGTATCCCCAAGAGATTTCCAGCTGGACAATCAGAATTTATTTTCCAAGAGGAGGGTATCCTCATGCAAGTGAGCCCTGTGGTGTGTTTTAAGGTCTCCTTAACCTGTCTCGGCAAATTGCATAAATCACAGCAATAAAGTCTTCCTATTCAGCATGTTAAGGCTAGGGAAAGCTGACCAGCTTTTGACCTCTTATTCTGGGCCCCAAATGACCCTAACTTAGAAGTTCAAGCAGTCAATTGCAGGTCACTGAGGGCAGTCTCAGAGACTTTTTTAAATTCTGCTTAGGTTGCAAGGTTAAATTTATGCAGCACAGGTATTTTCCTAGGTTTTCTGGACATACTGCTCATGGAATCAACACCAGGATGACCAAAGAAGGAAAATTAAAAAATTTAAAAAAAAAAGAGGAAAGAAAGAAAAAACAAACTTTAAGTTGGTGTCCTCCTAAGCAGCTCCACTTTAGTGTACACCAAGTTGGTCGTTTATCAGTATAATGGATCTACAGACAGCCTTAAACAATTGTCAAACATTCTTTTAAAAGCCATTAGTTTTTCAACTAATATATATCTGTTTTGTGCATTTGTTGAACCCTTCACTTGTCACTGAAAACGGCCTGTTAAACTAAGGAGAGGCCTGATCAGTTTTCAGTGAGCGCTGAGCCTCAGGGTTCACCTGGGTCAGCCACAAGATTTATGAGGCCCAGTGCCAGTATCTGATTGGGACTGTTAGTGCTAAAGAAAGCTGACACTTCCTCCTTTCCCTCCTCCTCAAGCTCGACACACAAAATCCAGTGACTTAACTTGTACATTCCCACTGGCTGCCTAAGAGCCAGCAAAATTGATGACCTGTACAGACACCAAAGTGGACATCAATAAAAAAAGATGGATGTGAATGAGTGGAGTGACATGCCTCATTGCTGAGGGGACTTGGGAGGGGAGAGAAAAGGTTAAAAAAACACTGGAAATTTATTTATATAAGCTTCAAGGACAAGGATTTTGTCACTACTTACCTAAGAATTTGCTCTTAAAATATTCCTTCCTCTATCTCCTATCCTTCTCCAATTGGCAAAAAAGTCTAAGGACGTCTGGTAATTATTAGATATTTTTATTTGTTGACTTAAGTTAAGAAGTTTTTATTCATCTTTTTTTGGTCACAAAAAAAGCAATGCCATGATATGGACTGAAAACTATTGAGACATATGTAAGAAAAATGTAAGGTATGTGATTGATTGTGAATTACCTTTGTGCTTCTTAATTAATCAAGATGGTTAAAAGCTGAGCAGATTGCATTTTCTACAAACTGGCAGAAGTAAATGCTCTAAATAACATGCTCATTTTGAAGCATCTTCCAAAGAACTGCCCTGAAACATTAAGAACTGGACTTGAAATTGAAATCCGTGAAATAGTTTACAAATGGGAAATGAATAAAAGTAACTGGATTAGACATTAGCATACTGGGTGTTTCCATTTTAAAGTGCTCATGAGAAAAATTATTTAGTGGCTGAGATAACATTCCAAACAGTTCCAGGAAAAAAACAAGTAAAATGAATAAAAGCATAATTTTTAACGTTTCTTC
Source organism: Eidolon dupreanum (assembly GCA_028627145.1). NCBI lineage: Eukaryota > Metazoa > Chordata > Mammalia > Chiroptera > Pteropodidae > Eidolon > Eidolon dupreanum. The sequence goes on along the minus strand of CM053501.1, from coordinate 51,398,156 downwards.
TCTTTCATTCTTAATGTGTTTATTTGCCTTCTAGGATGTTTTCTGCATGTTTATGTATTATGTAAATGAGATCTAAATCTAATGTGATCAGAGAGGTTGGGAGTGATTATGTACTCAGCCATGTCAGAAGAAATGTCAGGCTCCCTAGATTACAATGTTTACAAGTGACCGTTTCATACTAACTCAATATTGTCTTTGATGTTTTCTTCAGTAAACATGATCTCTTGGTCTACTATATAATAGCAGAAGAAAACTTCAAAAAATATGAATTTTATTTTTAATAATGTCAGCTGTTCCAGATGATAATCATGTCTATTATGTTAAGATAAACCCTTTTTAGGTTCAAAATCAAGATAGTAAAAATTAATGCTGTCACACAGTCCCTTTTGTGTAGAGATACTGAGCTCAAAATCTTCGGGAACTGGAGTTTGAAGTTCTTACCTTTTTTGGCAATGTTAAGGTCAATTCCACTATATACAGTCTAATGTCTTTTCATTGCTCCTGTCATGAGGAGTAGAATAGGCTTTGCACTAATATCACAACAAAACTGTGACAAAGTGGAAGGAGAAAGTGTTTATCTCTGATAACTCTGTTTACTAGCTCAGAAGAGCTATCTTATCCAGAATCAAAGATTCAAAGTAAGAATGTCTGTAAAATCCACTCTCTTCTGCCCAGTTCCTGATCCAATCTACCTCCATGTGCACTGCTATATTCAGTACGAATAGCAATTTTTGAGCATGAAGGTTAACTGTTAAGGATAGAGTAATATCAGCCAATTTTAGTTAATCACCATTTCTGTTCTAAAATAGCATATAGTACACTATAAAATATGACATCCAAAAATAACACTTCCAAGGGGCTCAGTGTCATTTTTTTGAGAGAGGATTTGAGGTCCTAGAGGAGTCTAGGTAACTCTGAATCTTCATAGGCTAACTCTGGATTCTCTAGCTGTCAGAACAATTCTGATCTTTTCTTCCTATTAAATTGACAACATGGATTTCCTATTAGCATTGGGTAACAATATTTGAAAATTTTTCAAGTTGCTCAGAATTGAAATCTAGTGTGTTCTTTTCTGGGTAGCCTCACACACATCTTCTCTGGGACATCCTAACTGAAAAAATCTCAAGTAGACATCATTCAAATCTACTTAAGTAACAATGTAAGGAATCTTAAATTCTTAATTCACTTTACAAGTATATGAAAAGATTCTCACACCACTCGGGCTAAAATGATTGGGTCCTGTTACCGAGGCAAACCTACAAGCTTGTGGTATCAAGTTCTGGATTCAAACTGATGTCAGGTTGCTCTAGGGATGACTTTGGCCTTTTCTAGGCTGGAAATGGATGTCAAGGGGAAGTACTTTTTCTAGCCTCACAGAATTCTGGGAGGTAACATTTCAGGGTTTCGCCCACTTGAAGCAAATAATTGGTTCTGTCTCATTTGATCTAGAAGAAACATCTTAACAAAGTCTCCTTGGTGTCTTTTTATACAAAATAAAACTTCCTAGGAATTTAGAATTACATAGTTATTCTTAAAAATCATGCATTTATCAAAGAAGTAATGTACCTGGGATAGTTAACAAAAAGATTAAAAACAATTTTGCAGAAAAACACAAAAAGTTTGCCAACTCTCAGATTATTTTACTAGTAATTCTCTCTCCATTAGGAAGAAAATCACAGTAAAATGAATCAAATCACTACCAATTTGTTGATATTTTATGCTATTTTTTAGTTTAAAAAATCAAACGCTACAATAATTATGCATAAAACCTACAATAAAGACTAAGAATTAGAGAACTGACCAATGCTGGTAGTTTAGTTGAATCACAATCAAGTACATTCTCTTGAATTCATTAATCAGTATAGGTGTCTCAATTGAAGATTGAGTTGTAAAGTTAATATCTTAACCTAAATCTCTATTTTATATATAAGAATATAGCTACATACTTTATATTTTCCTTTTTGAAAATAGGTCATAAAATGACCAAATACTAATACCAATACATTATCTGACAGTCTTTCCAGGTGTCTCCCCATAAGATCAAAGGCATCTTAATAATTTAACATATACACCACACCACCCAGAAGGTCTCTCAGAATTAAAATAGCAAAAATATCTATTGTCAAACTATTTTGTTCAGAAAATATGATTTTGTCAGTCTTTCTTTAGCCATTGACAAAGCATCGTCAGGATGAATCAGCACAGAATGCTTTTGAAGTTTTCTGTGTTTTAAATATCTGTTTACTGCCTATCAGACAAATTTATATTAAATATCTGCTCAATTTCTAGTGATTAAGCATTCCTGGTATATAAGAACTCTTCATAGGAACCTTAATAGCAGCAAACAATTTATTGTGCGTCCACAACAAAATAATCTTTTTTGCAATGACCAAAATTTTTATTTCCACTCAAAACATGTCTCAATAAAACAAGCATTTGCTTTGGAAATTCCATCTTAAGCTATTTGAATTCTACCAAGTAATTTATTTGGCAAAATTGCTATTTTATAAGAAAAATATTTTCCAAAGTAGAAGTAATTGACAATAGCTGTCTACTTTTTAAATGGAAATAGAATCTCAAGTACTTTAAAAGGCAAACTATTGTTGCTGTTATTATTATTAATTATTAATTATTAATTATTATTATTATTTTGTAGAAAGGAAGAGAAAAAAAGGAGGAGGTGGTAGAGGAAAAAAGAAGAGAGAAAGATGTTTCATATTTGCCCAGAATTATCAAAGGTTATCATCAATAGTTTCATTGAAATGTGCATCTCACTTCTTTCTGGGACTGCTTAACTAGTTCATTAAAACTATCTATTATTAAGTTTGGACAAATTGTACAACCAAAGTTAAAAGACAGCAGTTATGTAGTCAATTTAATTAAATGGCTACCTACATTGATTCAGTAAAGAGATGCATACGTAATTAGTAGAACAATAGAGTGCCCCATTCTAATCACATAATCCACATGACATTCTTCATTATCCACGTGGAACATCCTACTTAAATTTAATGTTCAGGTACTCATAATCATTAAGATCATAATCATCTGGTGGTTACAACTGCCTTCTTTGCTATGCTGGCAACCAATTTGTATCTTTTCCCCAGACATAGTCAACATTCAAAAGCACAGAAATTTCTTTTTAAAAAAAATTACTTTCTACTACTTATTCTACTGTTGTAATAAAAAAAAAAATCTATATTGAAAACCATGGGTAATACTTTGTATTGTCTATTCCCAGGATAACTTTTTAAACTATGTTGTGGCTCCCGATTGTGCTGATACTCATTCAACTAACAAAACTTACACCTCAATAAACAGCAAGTCTGCATATTAGATGAGAAAAAGATGTGCAGTAAAAAACACAGTTTCTAAAAAAAAAAAAAAAACAAGAGAAAAAGAAAAGCCTGCAGAGCAAATTGGAGAATGGGAGTTTGTCCCGTATTCCAAAGGGTTGCTTCTGTCACCAAGATTTCTCTCATTTCTATGAATTGTTTTTTCGATTAAGATCTTTGGAGGGAATAAAAGTAAAGGATAGAGTAGAATTTGCTGGAGATGACAGATGGCTCTTCTTTAATGAGTTATAAAAGAAAGTGGCATCTCAAGTTTTACTTTATGAAACACAGAAGGAAAATGCTAAGCAAGGCTATGGATTTTATCTAACATGCCCATTTTGCTTATTTGTGGAAATATTATCATTTTGCTGTTGTAACTATGAACAAATTTCTAAGGAGCATACCTATTAATCTTGAAAAGATTAAGCAAATACAAATCCAAGTTTTTTTTCTTTTTTCTAAATTATTATTAATGATGAATGTCCTTAAAGTGAAAGCCTCTGGTCAGTAAACAGAGAAACTCACAACTAAATGGACTAGTTGTAGCACATAAGGGAGTTTTCTTCAGCCAAAGAAATTTTCCATTAAAAATAAAGAACTTTATGTTTGCTACTTTATGATAGGTATTCCATGAACTATTTATTATGAAAATCAAACATAGTATATTTACCTTACTGAAGTTAAAGTTAAAAACAAAATAAACTAAAAGGAAACACCTGTTAATACACCATCATTCTCTCTACAGATAATATTACTTTCATTTGATGATACATATTCATTAAAAAAAATCACTAGAAAGCTCAGTATTAACCATAATCAAAATTCTGGTGAACATTCTTTCAAATTACATATATACATAGTTATGTTCACATATTATATACATATAAGTAATATATATGAAAAAATGCACAGTTACACATGAAAGAATTAATTCCTTTATAAATATATTTATATTATTTTACAAGCTATTTTTAAACTCAATAGTATGTCAAGAACATAGTTGCATGCCACATAGTAGCATAAATATAGATCTGTGGCATCATTTTAAATAACCACATAGTAGTCCATTTGTTAATTTACTTCCTCATCTCCTCATTGATGAACTTTTAAGTTGTTTTAAATTATCCTTTAGCTTACATTTTTTTGGTACTACTTTGTAGTGTGCTATTCTTAGAAGAAGAGAAATATAGACATTTTAAACATTTTATTACATATTATCAAACTTCCCTGCTCAAAGGTAAAATCTATTTATATTTCCTCCAATTCACATAATCAGTTCCTTAATACCTTAAAATATACCAGGTTGTTTACTTTTTGCCACTGATTTGTATAAAAAATAATGGTTGTTTTTATTTCCATGTCTTTGATACTAGAGAGACATTCTCATTTTTTTGTGAGTTCTGCTACTGTCATATTCATTTATTCCTAGCTGACTAGCAAATGCATTTTTTAAATATCAGAGCTTTTAACCTTTCATTTATCACAAGTATTATGATTATTTTTCCCACCTTGTCATTTATCTTTTTAATCTTGTTTATAATGAGTTTTGGTCACTAGATGTCTTTGATTGTGAAGCAGTCAGATTTTTTTCTTTATGGTTCAGGTCCATGTGACATGTTACGAAAGTAGTCATATATGCATTCTTCTAAATTTCTATAATTTTCTATTTAACATTAGAGTCTATGTACTTTTAATGGATTTCTTCTATAGGAAGCTTCATTGCCATAAAAATCACATACTTTATGAATATTTTACCAATTTTTAAAGTAGATAGCACTATTCTAACATAAGATTTTTATTTATTGTTAGCCTATTTGTTCAAATATATTTTAAACAGATTGTTTATTAAAAATACTATTTTGCGCCTTCAAAACTCATTCTGCTTTTCTTTTTATCTAATTTTTGGCCCTTGAAAACATTACACAGTTCAAATAGCAAGGGAGTCAAACTTTGCTTAAGAAAACGAATCCTCAGACTTTGATTCTTTATATGTTATTATATACAATATTTTCCCCTCAAATATCCAAAAAATAAAATGCCTTTTCCCTCATAATCAAAAAAATAAGGATATTTTTATCCTTCCTGTTTTTAATATAGAATTTAAGATCTTACAATATTAAAATAATTTAAAATATATAATTATTAACTTCTTAGTTTCACAGAAAAATCATAACATAATGGAATCTGTCAAAATCAAACATTTCAAGGAGCTTCTAGATCAGATTTTTAATTATAAGAACAGTCCCATTTATATGTCTTTATCCTATTGAATCTCTAAACTTTTTACATCATTTGAAAAGTTTAGCGTTATATTTTAAACTGACCTAACTCTATGTAGTCTGTTTTGTCCAAGACAAAGACCAGGAGACTCTCTTTTCCTGTGTTTTTAAACTAGTACATAACTTCTGTTTAAGGGCCTAGTGACAACTGTAATGGATAATTTACAACCTACAGAGCTTCTGGATTAAATAACAGAGGTTCTGTAAACCAACAAGCTTCAGACTTTGGTGAAAGCACCAGTAATTTGTTTATTGCCCTTTCTCAGTTCCTCAATTACAATTGATTTCTGCTAAACAGTCTAGTGTTGTTAATTGTTGGGAAAGGGGAAAAATAACTTAATCTGTATAGGCATTTTCTAGCCTAGTAATTCAGTGCTATAATCTCACCTAAGCACAGATAAATGAAATCCATACACCTAACTATAACGAGTCCTTTCAAAATTAATTTATAAACAACTAAAGTTGAAGGAGCTGTGTTTAGAAGAAATGGTGACTGATTGTATCTGATATTGAGCCAAAGACAGACAAACAAGAGCACTTGATTAGAGCTCTTGTCCTGCCAGATTACGTATTTGAATTCCACTGATAGGAGTTTAATCAGGACTTAATCTTCTTATCATATCTAGGGTGTTGACCAACTTTAAGTACTTAATGTAATACAGAACCCCTACAGGCACTTCCACTTCAAAGCCTAAAGTGCAGTGGATAGGTGTCTCCTAATCTTATTTTTTTCCCCATTAATACTGTTGAAAAGAAACACTTGTCATCATCAACTAAGTGTGTCCTAATTTAGTCAGTTTAACTTCTGAATTGTTTGTTTTAGAAAGGTTTGACTTATTTATACTAAACCTTTATTTTCTTGCCCCGCCATGTTAGAAATCGAAAATATACTAACTATACACATACATGTGTGTCTAAAGCATGTCCGAATTTATACTGTTTAATTTCTGAAGTATTTGTTGTAGAAAGGTTTGACTTATTTATCCTAAGCCTTTTTTTTGTGCTCCAACATTTAAAATTTTAGACACAACACACACACACACACACACACACACACATACACATACATGTATGTGTGTTTATACAATATGTTCTTTAGATTCTATCTTCTCACAGTATGTCACTCAAATATCCAACTGGACAATAGTGCATTAAAACACAAAGCAAAATCATCCTTCAAATCTTTTAAACATAATATTTTATAGGTAAAGTTCAATGACAACTTTTGTATGTCACTTCCTGAACTTACTTTAGTGAGCATTCTCTTTTCCACATTAAAGTACTTCCTTTAATCATTACAGGAGCCTAATGAGAGAGCAGGTATGTGGACTACCCATTTGTCGTAAGTTAAACCACTTAATTCACTATAAGGTATCCTCTTGAAAACTATCTACCCACAATTTTTTTTGCCAAAATATAAATATTTGTCCTGTGAATTGTCTAAAGTTACTTTAAAAATAAAATGAAGTCAAATTAATGAAATCAATAACCAAAATAATTAAAACTATATAAAACAGACATTATGTATCTGGAATTGAGAACTTTTACATTTAGTGTTTAATATACTCATTAGTATTTTAATTATTTCAAATATCTACATAATTTTTATGGCATAAATATTACTATATAGTATTTCACTCAACTAAGAAGATGATCCATGATAAATGCCCCTGTACTGTCAGACACATAAAATTTTAACAGATAAATTAAATAGATTATAAATAAAATCAACCCCTTTTAAAAGATATATATTAAAGATACTTTAGAAGTCTTTTAGTAATATATTTTAAACAAATATATAACAAAACAATTTATATAAATAATGTTCTAATCTTGAAATTTTTGGTAGATAAGATTCATTATATTTAAATTTGGAAAGATCAAACATCTCAAAAAAAATGGTACTATTGAGCTAAATAACAATGTTAGCTAAGAAGCACTGAGGTATAAACAGGGAAAAATAAAATAAAAGTCTATTATTTCTTGACTAGGAATGCTTTCTAAAGTAACTCAGATCCTTTCATTTTATTTGAATATTGCTTTTTGTTTCCTCTATTAAGTAGTGCTTAAAAACCACAACTTCAGTCAATCAGTAAACAGGATCATTACGTCTAAGTGTTTCAGATTCTAAATCAAGGGTTTCATTTAATTTTCCTAGCAGAATAATGCATATAGATGAGGATGTCAAATTGCAAATAACCTGTATTAGAATAGCGTTTACAGTGCTTATGGTAAGTAATCAACATTATTGACTTAGCTCAGGGATTTAAAATGCTGAAAAACACTAACAGAATAAATTGATTAGAAGAATAGAGAACTACATCACTGTGTTAAAGATTGGAAATGAAAGTGAAACACATTATATGATTTTGTATTTTAAAAGTACATGTGCATATATAGATATGCACGTAGATGGATAATGTGGGCATTATTGATTTAAATTCTCTATTGGGATTAAAGGAAGAATGCCTAGTTTCGTTTCAATGGTGATGTTAGTATTCATTATCAATATGATAAAATACAAATTGGTGGCTCTGTAATACAGATTTAATGCCCTTGCTGAACTTTTTCCATTAGTAGTTAATGGCTATTCCTGTGCACCCTCTATGACTCTGAATGCTCATTTCATCTTTTCTGTGATCACCATGGTTATACAGGAAATGATTTTGCAAAAAGTGAAAATATCCTACTTTATTTTAAAAATGATAGGACTTGCATCTATAAACATGGCTTTAATCTATGCCTTCGATGATGTGTCAGCATTCTCAAAAAGAATCTTGTTCTGAGTTTATAAAATAGAAGTAAAATATTTCATAACTGGGGATAGTTAGTGAGAAAAAGGCTTGTAGCAATTATTAAAGTGAAACATTTTGCTCTCAGAATAGTTTATATTTTTAACATATATACAGTGAGCATTTCCTTTCCATTATTAAAAATCTTTTTATCATGATAAACAAATCTATTCATTGAATTGCTTTTCTCTCAGTTTATTTTTAGGATGGCTTTCAACTACTAAGTTGGATTTATTTTTTTAAAAAAAGTTTAAAAACTCTTATTAATTTATTTTAATTAAGTCCATTACAATAATCCCTGGGGAGAAAACAATTAAACATTGAATACGAAACAATAAAAAATCAAGTTCATTTCCTCTTTGCAGTTGAGTTCCCTTAGTCATCTTTTTTTCTCAAAATAAAGGGTTTAAGTTTTGTAGATTTTTCAGTGAAATAGCATAGTTTTAAATGAGTTCATAATAATAATACTTAATATTATTTTACATCTACTGTATACCAGCCACTGTTTTAAATACTTAATGAACTTGCATAATTCTCCCAAATCTATAACATAAAAAATAACCTAATTAAAAAAACGGATAAATGATCTGAATAGGCATTTGTCCAAGTATATACAAATGGCCAAGAAGGATGTGGAAGATGCTCAAGATTATTAGCTATCAAGGAAATGCAAATTAAAGCCATAATGAGATACAACTTCACACCACTATGATAGCTATAATCAGAAAGATAGGTAATAGCAAATGTTAACAGGGATGTGGAGAAATTGAAACCCACACATACTGCTGGTAGGAAAGTAAAATGGTACGGCTCCTTTGGAAAACAATTTGGCATTTTCTTAAAAGATTAAACAGAGTTATCATATGATCCAGCGATTCCATTCCTAAGTGTATACCCAAGAGAAATGAGAACACATAGTCACACAAAACTTCTACAGATGTTCATAAACAGCCAAAAAGAGAAAACCCAAATGTCTATCAACTGATCAATAGATAAATAAAATACAGTATAACCATACAATGGAATAGTATTTGAAATAAAAATAAACTACTCGTACATGCTATGTCATGGATGAACTTCGTAAATATTAAGCTAACTGAATGAAGTTCGACACAAAAGATAGCATATTGCATGATCTCATTTATATGAAATGTCCAGAATAAGCAAATAAGTAGGGTAGTGGTTCCTTAAGATTGACAAAGTTGAGGGAAAGAATAGTGGCTGCTTATTGATAAGGGAATTCTTTTTGAGGTGATGAAAATGTTCTAAAATTCATTTTGGTAGTGGTTACAAAACTCTGTGAATATATTTAAAAACCATTGACTTGAACACTTTAAATGGGTAAATTGTATGGTACCTGCATTATATCTCAATAAAGCCGTGAGATATATATATTTTTTCAAAGACAGCAAAGAATGTACAGAGAGGTTAAATGACTTGTCCAAAGTGACAGTGAGGAATAATCCTGACTGAATCCATGGAATCTGGCTTCAAAGTCCATTTATGTACCAACTAAGATTAGTGATTCTATTGATTGTAATTTTGTTTTTCCCTGTAATGACTGATTTAGTTGAATGAAATATTTTGTTTAAAAAGCCACTCCCCATCCTAGCTCCAAATGAACATTTCGAGTAAACACGGATAGGCAGTTCTTTTTATAACAAAAAATATGATGTATGGTGAATAAAAATGTTGACTAAGTCATTTCAAAGGGTTTATATGGTTCATTCTGAATGTTCATATTTAGGTGCTAACAACAACATATTCTCTGCAGATAATTAGAGTTTACATTTTTATTACCTTAACCAAAAGCACTGCAGTTTTTCTTTTTTTTTTTTTTTCTTTTTCTTTTTTTAATTTCACATCTACCATATAGATACCTCATGGAGCCTGTCGCCTGGGGCTCTGCCAATTTCTGAGCTGTCATCAGGCTGTAGACTGCTCCGCTTTCAGAACTGATCACAGCCATTTTGGACAGAAAGTTCTATTTAAAGATTATAAGATTATATTATGTTATAATTATAATAAATAAAAATATGACAATATAGTAATATGTTATTATAATATAATGGCATTTGTATTGAGAAATTCAGTCTTTTCACTTGTATTTGGATTGATAGGATTTTAATGTTTATTAACCATGATTTACGAAAGAGATAAGATCTTTAGGCTATAATATCCTTTATTTTTTCATGAGACTTTTTTAAGCTTTTAGATGGAATTATTAATGTCCCAAATCAATTGTTTTGAAACAGTGAAGCAACTTTCAGATCCATGGAATCTCTTACACACCATTATAAGTACCAAGTGGTAATATAACCTCCTAGTCCATATATTTATAAGAAAAAATAAATGCTTTGCCCATTTGATCTTCCTTCACTTTGTCCCTAGGAGTACTACACTTCTATTTATTTCTGTGGGGATTAAAAAACAATTCTTCTGCTGCAGGCTAGACAGGGGATATGCTCCATGAAGCAGCAACTGAGAGCCTATTTCTCGTTGCACATTATTGCTGCTGCTGCAGATGCTCAGAAGAGCTGCACCTTGGGTGTCTCGCATTGTAGTTATAAGCATTTATTTGGGATCATTACCCCAGCAGCTAGAGGATCCTTGTCTGCAGGGTTTCCCAACAGACACAATTTTATCTGACCACTGGTGTGAGCCTCCTGTTAATAATGACGGCTCTATCCACTGTGGTGGTGGGTGGGGCTCTTCCTATAAGTCCTGTTCAGACCCTGTCTGGCAGCTAGTATAAAACTCAGTTGGGTTTTTTGTCTCCTTCTTGCTATTCATCTTTATATGTTTTGCTTAGTATTCTTAAATACTGTAATTCCTAATCTGAAAAGTTTATGTACTATACAGAATTTGATTATACTAGATTACTAGATTGCCACACATAAATAAATGCTTCTTAAGAAGCTCAGAAGCTCTTGTGACTTCGATTAGATGTAGACTGGGAAAGGTTTTTGTGCTCCTTCATAAGAGCAAATTTAAAGAAAAAGAAAAGAGGTAGTTAAGTAGACTTTTTCCCTCAAGAAAATTTTAATATTATTTTATTGAAATAGGAAAGTATAAAATGTGAAATGCATTAAAGTGTCATCAATTGACTCTAAATATTAGTCTGCATTAGAAATGTATTTTATCAATAGGGTGGGTTCACATTCCTTTATCCACAATTCTAAAACCCAAACAGATGTGCAAACCAAATATTTTCATAAGGTGATCCCAAAATTCATTTGGTGGCAAAAACTGAGTCAAATTACATGAGTTTATTTATCCACTTAGTGTGAATGCTTATATATTTTATTTTAGAAATATTTATAAGTTTGATTTTCATATGTTGCCCGAGCCCCCACAGACAATGCACGTATTATGTAGTATATGCATACTGTAAATTCTAAAAATTCTACATTGTGATAGCATATATGGGCCCAAAGCTTTCATATAAAGGATTGTGGATTGATAACTGTATAGCTGAATGCTAGCACTAATTTAGGAGCTATGCCTAATGTGTGTGTATGAGATTTTATACATGTGTGTGTGTGTGTGTAAGTGTGTGTGTGTATACATTCATGAATACACACAATTGAAATAATAAGGCAAGAATCAGAAGAAAAATTAAGAATATATGGAACATCAAGCTATATTCATCATCACATTGTATAGAAGAAAATTAAAATCACAACAATTGAACAATAACAGAGTATTGGCTAAAAACATTCAGACACATCTATAAAAGGGATTCAGGTAGCCGTAAAAATGGCACTATTATAGAGCATTTGGTGATATGGGAAGTGTTTACAATACATTATTAATGGAAAAGCAGATAAAAACAGTTTGAATAAAATGCAACTTTTATAAAACTACATGCATATAAATATAGAAAGTAATGTGAGCAAATATACAACAGACTAATTGTTATTTCTGGATAATGGTTTTTCAGTGGTTTCTATTTTCTACCTTTTGGTTTTCCTTTAGTTTCTTTTGTATCATAAAATTTTACTGCTCCTGAATTTTTTAAGCTTTTGTTAAGAAAGACTAAGGGTGCATGAAAGTAAAAATCTACACCCATACTTGAAAGAAAAACAGATAATAACTAAGCCTCAAATGCTGAATAATCTCTTGCCCTTCACTGGCTGTTTATATGAAGGGCTGGTGCAGTGTTTGTTTGCTTGGATGGGTAATAGTTCATCTCATGAAGAGAATTACACAGGAAAACACAAGGAAACTTTAACATTTATGGGCTTGTGCTTTTTACATAAAGATGATGTTATTGACTCCGTGACACTTGAGGAAAGTTTAGTATTTCTTTGTAGCTGCAATTACCCAATTTGGGAAATGAACCAGACACTGTAGCTTCATCTAGATGATAGCTGCAGACATAAAGTGCCGTGGCTGCCATTTTTTTCTACTTTCTATTGCATCAGGAAAGCAATAATGTACAGTCCTAAACTCTCATCCTCTTCAAATTGTTTAAATTTCAGAATGTAAATATTACTCTCATTGAGCATGCTATATGCAACATTATCTTTGTTGTTATAATATTTTAATAAGCAAACATACCGTTTGATTGAAGTGCTGCAAAACAGGATAATTTTCAGTGAAACTATGCCATCAGTCTACCCTTTTGTGGATTTATATCCTTGAACTTTAAAAGCAAATCTAAATGTTGATCTAAATTGCCCATACCAATTTCTAGGTCTCCAGGACACATAACTCCATATGCAGAATAATTCCTTCTAGATTGGGGTTTATAGGCAAGGTTATAAAGTATTCTGTTAATGTATCAGCAAATATATATTAAATTTATTTATATACATAATATCTCCTTTCTTTTTTTTTTTTTTTTTAATCCAAAGTATGGGTCTTGCTCTGTCCTTGGAGAACTTATATTCTACTTGGGAAGAACAAATATCATATATGGGAAGTAAAATTGTAATACAAAAATTCAAAATAATGTAAGTCAAGAGAGGTCACAAGGCTGCACATGAATGAATGCCAAATATGTGCACGTACTTTTAGGTCAGAGCACTGTTGATTCTTGGGGTTTGGAGATACACAATGCAAGTGCATGAAGGAGACAGGGTTTCAAAATATGCCTTGAAGGAACTGCAGGATATGAGCAGAAAAGAGGATGCACATTGCAGATGGGGAGAATTGTATGAATCAAGATTCAGAGGAGTTAAGAACAATGATGCTAAAATAGATAAGATTCCCTGGGGTTTTACTAAGTGGCTGGCACTGTTCTCTCATTTAATACTAACAAAAGCTCTAGAAGATTAGTACTACTATGAACTCATTCATGACCACTACTCTCTTCCCCTGTCTGATTCATTTTCTTCATGACATTTTCATTAACAAAACATATCTCATTTATTAACTTATTTGCTTCTTTAATGCAAGTTCCATGAAGACTGGGACTTCTTCGCCCACCATAACCCTAGTGCCTGAAACAATTCTTGGCCCAGATTCACACACAAAAACATGCATGAATGGTGTCATCTCCTTTTACAAATGAGGATTCTGAGAAGCTAAATAACTAGCCCGATGCCACACAGTCAGAATCTGAATTCAGAGCTCTCTTTACTCTAGAACTATATGCTACACTATCCCCCAATGAACCATCAGAAAACAACAAGTAGGTCCCTTTTTAAGAAATAGAAATTTTCCTAGGTTTCTTGTTTCAATTACCATTTATTGCATCCTAAAAGTAGGAAATAGAATTACAATAAAAGATTAGTGTCAGGTTATAAAGACGTTGATTTTCAGACTAAGATTTCTGAGTTTTATTATAAGACATTATAGAATATAAACAGATTTGAGGAAAATTAATTTATCTGTTTTATATAGGTTAGAACAAGAAAAAACTAAGCCTAAAACTAAAATTTTATGAGATTGTGAAGGCCAGTCATGAGCATATTAAAGTCTAGACTAGGACTTAGCAATGTATAGGCAGGAGAATAAAGAAAGAGAGAAGTTACAGAGAAATTTTTATTTTTGTTGTGCAAGTCTCTGTACCTGCAAAGTCTTCCACACACCTCTCTATGGGAATCTTAGCCTTCAAGACTGGTAAAAATCTAGACTCTTCTGGGATCCCTTCTTATGGAAGTAATTCCTCCAGTAATTCTAAGCCCAAGGCCTTTGAAGCACCTTGCTTATGTTCACATAGTGTCACACTAGAATGTAATACAGTTAACGACATCAGGAAAGAAACAAATGTGTGGCTCTTTCAAGAGCTCCTTGAGGGCAGAGAGTAGATTTTATTCATATTTTACCTCTGGAATCTACTACCACAGTATTGGGTACTTATGACGCTAACACTTATTACATGGGCAAAGCTGATACCCTGAGATTCTCAGGCCTAGATGTTGGAAAGAGGTGGCTCTTTCTGACAGAAATAGGTTCTCCAGGACTGAGCTGGAACAATAGTTTGGGAGTTACTTATATATACAGAGGCCTAGAAGAGGAGCCATGGAGAACGACATCTGCAATTTTAGACACAAAATAAGCTGAAGCAGAAGCCAGGGAGTCAAGTTGAAATATTCTACTAAAGGCAAGAAGTAGGATGCTAAAGTTCTGAACACCAGTATTGAAGATGTGGGAATTAAATATTATTCACATAAAGATGAAAGTTGAAGAGCTGAGAGTAGATGTAACCTTTAAATTCACAACAGCTGTAACAACAAGAGACCAAAAAGCTAAGAACTAAATCATGGAATAAACCCATCGGGAGGAAGCAAAGGGAGACAGAGCTATCCTGTGGAGAACCACAAAAAGAATAATACAACACAACCTCCTCGTCTATTTTTACGCAAATTTATTTTACAAAGCAAGTAATGTTGTATGTATTTCTTTTTACATTCAAAATTCAGCTTTTCTGAAGGTAAATATTGATAGACATCAAGTTTCTTTTTGTCGTCAGGTTTTTATCAAATTGCAAGTATTTTGGCATATATGTGGGTGCTGGTCATGATTAGGATATAGTTTAGCAATTTTCATCTTATCAGATATTTCATATTCACCAAAATTTGCACAGAAACACCAATTAAAGGAAATTGTGCAAGCTTCAATAATTTCTCTTGGTTATCATTAACCAAACATATTTCATTTTTAAATTATTCTAAAAGATATTCAGTATCAACAGATTACAATTCACTAGCAAGGTATAAAATAGGTATTAAAACTATTTCTAAACTATCATATAGGATGGTGTAGGAAGCATTTCACATAATAGCAGACTAAGTATCATAAAATATTAGTTAAGTACTAACATCATCATTAATACTCCTCTTTAACAAAAGGTGATTTCACAGCCTCATTTACCAACTGGAATATCCTAAATCTACTTCATAATTATGCTTTTTACTCATTTCTGTAAATTCTGCCTAGTGCTTTTTGGCAATTTCTTAACATAAATGCCCTGGATGTTGTTAAATTAGATTAGTAGCTTCATAAGTAATAAATATATATTATATATATATATGTAAAAGTAATATATATATATATATAAACTGTAGGTGATTCGCCTTGTATTGTGTATATGTTTAGAATTTATTTTATTGAAACTAATATTTAACCTTGATATTTTGCAACATTTCTTTATGATGTTAGTTTTATAAATAGAAGGATATGGAGAACTGGGTGTTGTGGTCAGCCCTAGTTCTGTTCACATTATTTTGGCCTGAGGCATGCCTGAGGATGGAATCATTTCAGATGGATTAGAACCGAGATAAATAACCATAAAAGTCTTGCAACAATAGACCCTCTTTAAAAATATACACTTCCAACTCTTTTCAATGCAGATGAAGTATCAGAGTAAACAACTTCATTAGGCATGTGAAAGCACATTTTAGAGAAAGTACATTTGGCTGAAAATTATATGCATCTTTCTGCATCAGCCTTTTTTGAATCTAAGGACAATCTTTCAATTAACTGAGCCTGCTGTTACATACTAAAATGTAGTTTGAGTTAACAGCGGTTTGATTGGACATTCAGAATTACAGCTCCTGGAAGTTCTTAAAAGGTCACCTACTCCTTCTCCCTGCACTTAAGCAATTAAAATTGCACTTAAATATGGAATAAAAGGACAGAAAGGGAAAAGCAGATATAGTGAAGACAGACAATAAGACAAGCACTGTTGGTACCAAGATAAATAAGGCCCCCATCTCAATGAGTTCACAGACTAACTTGGTTTATGTGCATATAAACAAATAACTGAAATAATCCATGTATATTTTTGCATAATACCTGGCACATAAGTGCTCAATAAATAGTAGTCCTTATTTTAGCTCTGAATAAAGTGCTCACCATGTGCAAGAAGTTATCAAACTAATGTATAACAGTCCAAAGAAAATATGCTTATATTTTAGTCTGCGGAATCTCAAAACA
The DNA here is from genome assembly GCA_028627145.1 of Eidolon dupreanum. Lineage (NCBI taxonomy): Eukaryota > Metazoa > Chordata > Mammalia > Chiroptera > Pteropodidae > Eidolon > Eidolon dupreanum. The sequence goes on along the minus strand of CM053501.1, from coordinate 51,381,362 downwards.
CAACGATTTCATTCATTCACTCATTCATTCCTAAAAGGCATTAATTATAGTAGTGACTTAAGATTGCAGACCCTGGCACCTATTTGGCTTCTAATCTAAACTCTACCACATAGCCAGCAGTTCAGTTCCCTCATTAGTAAAATAGGGATGTAGTTACTTGAAAGGGCATTTGAGGGTTGATAAATTTACATGAACTGATACATATAAAGTGCCTAACTCAGAGAAAGCACTTAAAAAATCCAGAGACTGATATTTTCATCACATATATACCTAGCATTTACAGGACAAAGTACTAGATATTTTGGGGAACCAAAAAATTTACACCAATTGCTTCAACCATACCCTCACTATTCCCTCACTCTCTGTGCCAGTTACACAACATTCTTTGGTTCTTGACTTTGTTATAGTCTGCTCCTCCAACCCATGACGTTCACTCATACTATTCTTTTTGCCCAGAAAATTCTTTTTTCTGTTCAACTCTTATTAATTCCTTATATTCAGGTCAAGTCTCTTTTTCTCTGAGAAGTTTTTCCTGGTTAATTTAAACTTTGTGTCTTTGCTACCCGCTGTTATAAAACTGAGTTCCTTCACTACACTTACGTGAGTTTACAACTGTTCTGTGATACTTTGATCAATGTCAGTCTTTGCTACAAGAAAATAAGCTTGATGAGGCTAGGCATCTGTCTGTTTTTCTCAAATTGTACCCTAGCTCCTCTTGTAGTGCACAGTGAAATACATAGTAATCCTTCCATAAATATTGGTTGAAAGAAAAGAATGTCTGAATGTACTCACTATATTCTGATTTTAAAAATATCGAATCTTTTACTTTAAATAAAGACCAAAGTCAGGATAATGAGGTAAAGAATGCAACCACAAGTCCACTATCTCAGCACTCCTCAACCTTTTTGGTACCAGAGACTGGTGCTCCTATGAGAATCTAATGCCTGATGATTTGAGATGGGGCTTAGGTGTCGATGTTAGCACTGGGGAGCAGCTGCAAATACAGATGAAGCTTCACTCGCTTGCTCCCCTACTGCCATGCAGCCCAGTTCCTAACAGGCCACAATCAAGTACTGGGGACTCCTGCATTATCTCTTTTAACTTTTAAAACAATCCTATAAAATTAAAATTATCAGTTGCACTAAAATTATCATTTCATTTTCTAATGAAAAAAAAAATAGCTCTAAGAGTATTTAAGTACCACAAGAATTCTAACAATAAGAGACTAGAATCGAAACACAGATATGACTTACTCCATTCTTTTCTGCTTGTTACACTGCTCCAAAAAAAGCTCTACTAGGAGAGATAAGGTCTCATTTATAAGACATTTTGGGAATGAATATACAATTTAAGAAGGTAATAATAAGTAATATCAACTGAGTATATTGTTTTATCTTTGCTCTCCATTTCTAAGCAGGACAATTTTGATATTGGATGCCATTAGCCTTACACAGTAGGCAAGAGTCTTTAAATTTTCATAGTAGATGAGAGTCTGAATTTTTTTTGAATAGTTTCATAGCTATACTTATAATAGTCTAAGAAACGGCATACTTTGTCTATGGAATGTGTTTTGGTTTTGATTTTAATCCAGTCCCTTGTTCTCTAGCCGAAGGCCATAAATATGATGTCTCCATTCAGGCCTTTGAATATGTGTCCCAAGCTGACAACTGGCAGATTCCATATTAGGCAAACTATAATCTTGAGATCTCCAAGGAGAGCTTCTCTCTAGTGATTTTTGCATTGGCTGTTATATTTGTTAGAGGTAAATCTTCAGTCCTTAAAATATTATTTCTTAATTTATAAAATTGTTTTAAATTATAAATCATACATGTATTTGGTAAAACAGAAATTTTGATTAGTACAGAATTGTATAAAATAAAAAACTAAAATGTTTTATTCCCAAATTATCTCCTATTCCATTACCAGAGGCAATTTTTTAAATAATTACTTCTTTTTACAGAGATTAATACTATACTTATAAAAAAATATTTATGACTCTATGTCTTTATCACTTTTCAATAAAAGCTACTAACTTTCTGTACACCTGAAACTAATATAATATTTGAATGCCAACTATACTTAAATTTTAAAAAAGATTTTAGAAAAAACAAAGGGGAGGTTTAAAAGTTTCTATTTTCAAATGAAAGAATTATAATAAATATATTAAAAAATCTACTAACTTTTTGTTATGAAAAATAAACCAATTATATTACCCCTCACCTTTCTCCTCCTCCCAATTCTTGTTTTTTTTGGTCATATTATATAATTTTAATTTTTCTAATAGCTATATTTAATCATGAAATATTAACCTCAAGCCTCTACTTAGATATTATTGTTGTATAATATCTATTTACTATATACTACATAAAATGGGGAAATTAGCATACCTACATTTCTATCTCTGCTGCCTATTTTCTACCAAATTCTATTGGCTAAACAATTACTCATACTGTCAAGGTCTATAATATTAATATTCTATCTATATTTATTTTTGCTTTCCAAATTTTGCCCATAGATTTAAAATTTTGAAAATATTATATAGTACTTATATAGTCATTATTATTATATAAATAATCTTTACTATGAAATTAATAAAGTAGCTAGAGGTTTTCAGATTGTTGGATACTGGCTACCACCTGAATTTGAATCATCGAACATCTTCTAAAAACCATTGAGGATGAAAAGGGAACAAATAATATTATATATAACCCATGCCAACAGTAGAACTAGGAGACAAAAAAGACTGAAATTCCAATTTACATATAGCAGAGGCAGCCTCTGAACGTCCTCCAGGGTAGATAGAGTCAGTGTTGGGAGACAACTGTCCATGAGGTCTCAGATTTCTGCATTTTACTGAGCAAGTCACAATTGCACTTTGTTCCAGACTATCTTTTCAAGGATGTTTGTATAGCAAACAGCCATAGAAGAAAGAAATGCTGTTTTGCTCTGGGAAAAAAAAATGTCAGGTTTGCTTTTGAAGATATAGTGTCACCATCTGGAACCCACTGCAGCATGCTTACGGCCTAGTATAAAGATCTGGGTTTGCAAAGCTTAGGTTCCCCTCCTGTAACATAACTAACTTCAAATGCAGCTATCCTATGGTATGGCCCTCTGTGTGTTGCTCTATGGAAATTGGGGCTTGGAGAACTAACACACACAAAGAAAACTCTATTGTTACTGCTGTGAGTAATGAACAGTCCTTCCTTTCTGATCCAAGAGTCTCATGTCCTCCACTAGCATCCATACAACTGTTAAGTTAGCTTACAAGTGGGGTAAAATCTCAGACTTTTCATTCCTGATAGCCATGTGGGGATCATGAGGAAGAAAGGAGAGGAGTTCTATAGGGTCTCAGTGATGGTAAAACACATATAACATTAACTAGGATTTCACCACAGGAAGAGATGGCCCTACCCTGAGTGAGAAATACTGAGAGATCTAACACCTGGTAGATCTGAGCAAGTGGTTCTTAAAAAGTCAAAAGAGAGGTCCTTGAAAATATGCATGTCTAGGTGTGGCAGTTTGGAGGAGAGCAATATTTTGGGAAAAGAGGCATGTAGCAGTTAGAGTGTTCTCTAAATGTGAATGAAGAAAAAAAAGGAAATAGATGAGGATGACAGCCCCCTTGAAGCAAGATAATATAATCAGAAGATACATCAAAAAAAAAAAAAAAAGTAAAAAGTAAGAGGGGTACTCCTTAAAAATATTCCTCATCCAATATTCTCTTCCAATGTATATGGAACACTGATATCCATTAGGCCGAAAAGAAAGCTTTAATAAATTTCATCAAGTAAAAACAACAGAAATAGTATTTTCTGATCACAATGCAATAAAATTTAGATTAATAACAAAATCATAAATATAAAAACAAGCTTCTACTTTAAAAACTATTAAATAACTCAGGAAAAATAGACATAAATACAGAATTTCTAAAATAATGTTAATATAAACTACATAAATATTCAATCTGTAGGGATACAACTAAAGCAGTACTCAGAGGAAAACTAATTTCTTTCAATATTTATGTTAATAAAAATAAAATAATACAACTTCATGTAAGTAAATTTAAAAACAAAGAAAATTGATGTAAAAAAATAGAGACCAATTTGAAAAAAAAGAAATAAAGTTATCAAAAAGCTATTCTCTAAAACACACCAGCCCCAAATGCTTTCTCAGGGAAACCTATCAGACTTCAAAGATCAGATAAGCCCAACCCACATAACCTGTTCTAGAGCACAGAGAAAAGGAAAACATAAATACTTTTTAATGACAAGAGTATAATATTTATACCTAATATGATAAAAACTAAACAAGAAAAAGCAACTATAGTCAAACTTCACTTACAAACACCATATTTTAGTTTTCTAGGGCTGCCATAACAAAATACCACAGATCAAGTGGTGTAAATAGCAGAAATATATTTTCTCACAGAACTAGAGGCTGAAAGTCAAGATCAAAGTGTTGACAAGTGCGGTTTCTACTGAGGCCTTTGTTCTTGACTCACAGATGGCCATCTTCTCCCTGTGTCCTCACATGACCTTTTCTTTGTGCACAAACACCCCAGGTGTCTCTTTCTCTTCTTATAAAAGTCAGCTGGGTTAGGGTCCCACACTTATTACTTCATTTAACCTTAATTACCACTTCAAAGGCCCTATCTCCAAATAGATTGGGGATTAGGGCTTCAACATATAAATTTGGGGGGAACACAATTCAGTCCTTAACAAACATTTTATAATACTCCTAAATAAAATGTTAGCAAACAATTTAATAACACAAAAAATATTATATATCATTCATTACCAAACAGAGTATATTACAAGAAGGCAAGATTATAGTTATCAGCTGAAATGACAGATATTTTCCTTTTGACTTAGGCATCTACCCTGAAGATATTTCCCTACATATATAAAACAACATGTGCACACAGTTATTGATTGTAGTATTTTGTAAGACTGCAAACAACCCAAATGTTCAACAATAGGAGATGGTTTGAACAAAATGCAGCCATAGAAAAGATGAGAAGGATCTCTATATATTACCATTGAGTAATCTTCAAGATATGTCATTACATGAAAAAGTATGGTACAATACAGTATATATAGTATACTACCTTTTATATAAGAAATATATGTATACACACACATACACACGTACATACTTATTTTGGGGGAAAAAATAGCATTTATGGATTGAGAAAGAAAAAAGAGTGAAGGGAATAAAGATGTAAGTGAGACTTCTCTGAATATGTCTTTAAATATAATTTTAACTTTAAAACCATGTAAATATTTTACTGATTGAAAAAAGAATTCAAAGAGAAAAAAAAGCGAACTCTAAAGGAAAAAAATGAAAGAGAATTAACTGTGCATTAAATTGGTAATACAAATCATCTAGAGAAAAGACTTATTTTAAGTGTCTTTTAAATAAAATACTCTACATCCTTTGTGGGATTTTTCTAAGGACAAAAAAGAACAGCAAAATAAAATCTTAAACTTCACTCACTAGTTTTATTTTTAGTAGTAATAATGATTATGTTATTTTGGGGGTTACCAGAACTAAATTCTGCAGTGCTTAATAAGATGTGTTCACTAAGTGTCAGATTTAAAATTTGGTACTTCCTTGTAAATGGCAAATGTATAAGGCACATTATGAAACAATGGAGGCAGGAGAGCATAGGAGTGGGGGTCGTAGCAACCAAATTCTTAGTATAAGAAAGAAAAAGAAAAATCCATTATTCTTTTTTTTTAACAAGTCAAAAAGGTGAGAATTATATGTATTTTTTAAATCTTAAATCAACAAATACTCAAGTTTTGAGAAATTTTGAGAAGCTTAAAACCTTAACTCAGGCCTACATGTGTTTATGCTATATACTAATGAAATTGAGGAAGTTTAAAGAATGCATAGAAATATGCATTTTTGAAGGACACTTCATGATATCATCTTCTGGCTACATGAAATTAGTCTGACCCAGAATGACAACTCTTATATTTCTAATTAAGATGAATGATAAGAATTAAGCACGTTCTCCATATGTACTTGGATATGGCATCCAGAAAAAAATCCAAACCTTTGGATTTCTAGAGTGTGATCTTTCTATTTTGGAGACCATACATATTATACAGGTCAAGCAGAGGAAGTGAGTATTTTGAATAGTATAGCTTGGATGATAGAGCACATATGATGAAATTTTTCAAAAACGAGCATGAAAGATTGTCATTTTAAAATTTTAATTCTACAAATTCAAGATGGGAGAAAGAATGTTTAGCTGCTATTAATTTTGTTTTGTTTTGTTTTGTTTTGTTTTACTTTACTTTAATTTATTAATTTTTGGAACATTGACCACAATTGAGAATGTGCCAACACATTATAATATAGGTATGGAAAGATTAATACAGTCATGGACTTAAAGAAGAAAAATACTAACCAGAACAAGAGAACAACTATCATCTCCCTTACTTTATACACTACGGACCAAATCTAGAAACTGTTTAATTCTAGGCATACCATTTGAAAAATAATATTGATAAAGTATAAATAATCAACAGTCCGATCTCATAGTTTCTTGACCTTTTCATCTTCAATGACTTGTCTTCCGAATTTTCTTAGCTTCCTACTCTCATGGATGGTGAAAGGCAGAATGAGGAGGAATCTATACATAACTTATCTATTTTGATTTTCTTGTCCTAACCTACTGGTTTTCATTCCTGGCCGCCCATTAGTATTACATGGGAAGACATTAAAATATATCTCTGCTTGAAATCCACTCTAGAATAATTAAAACAGAATTTGGGTGATGAATGGAAGGTGATCTGGGCAATTCTAAAAGCTCCACAGATGTTTCCAACGTGCAGTCAGGGCTGAGAATCCCTGACCTAAACAGATCCCATGGACTCCACGGACAGGAATTAGAATTTCCCTGACAATGCTGATGCGATGAGCAAGAGCTGTGCTTTTTGGATCGATGGATTTTCAAATTCTGATTTATTAAAAACAAAGTGGGAAAATATACTAAGCTATTTAGAAGTTGTATTCTGGGTACTTTTTCAAAATGTTAATTTATGCCCCAAGAATTTACAAATATCATTTATCAGAGAAGAAGAAAAAATACTTGGGTAATATTTTGATAGAAGTTTTCAAACCCAGTATTATAAATAAAAATCAATGAGATTTTTTTTCCAGGTCAGTGTTTGGTGATTTACATATAAACATTTTACAATAAGAAAGTAACCTAGTGAAACACTCTTAAGAGAGCTGTTTAGCACAATGGTTTTGAATTACAAACATACATAATAGGATTGAAAGTCTTAGAGGCATGAGAGAGGAAGTTAGTCTCACATGCATAGGCTGACAGAAGATGACAGAAAGGATGTAATTAAATGTAAAATAAATATATACTTTGTTTTCTGAAGAATGAAGCAAGTGTTAAAAACTGTGGTAGATCTGTTAATCTGTTGCTATGCCAACAGAAAATTTTTAAATGGATCCAAGAAATGGGACAATTTTCAGGAATATAAGCACAACCTATTTCAAATAGGTAAAATTGTATTCATATTATCCCCCCCAAGGGAATAGAGTCTTGAGGGAATTAGTGCAGAATTAATGGATCAGGATTTTTTTTTTTCCTCTAACCACATCAGTCATGAGGCACAGAATCTCACGCTATATTTCTCTGAGATCTGGATCTGAATTTAGGTTAAACTTTTTGAGGATTGTAGGCAGCACTGTTCCCCAGTGTGTAGGTAGCAGGACAGCATGTTTCTACCATTTTAAGACTGATTAACACATACAAGAGACAAAAGTCAATAAATCTTGACCTGTATTTCTCAGTATATTTTCAGATGATATAGTTTTCAAATATAAAAACATCTTAATAAAATACATCTCATATGCAAATTACCAGCATCCTTTCTGAGTCAAAGACAGGCATTATTTTTCCATAGGAGAAACAAAGATTAAAATGAAGGATGACCTGAAGTCTATAAATTATAGGAAATTTAAATTATAAATTCCTTCAAATCCTATTCACATGAGATCATATTTTAATAATTGGATATTCAGTGCAATGATAACTTCTTCACAGCTTTCTAACAAATAAATACGAGCATTTCTTTTTTTGAGAGAAAGTTGTTTTGTTTATATTGTAAAAATACATTTAGGAAAACATTTTAGTATATCCAAAGGGTCTTTCCTTAACTGTAAAGCAAGTCAGGAAGAGATTGCCTCAGCAAAATAAAGATGAAAACTTAGTTCAACTGCCTTTCCTGAAGGTATTTCTGTAAAGAAAGAGCTAGATAATTCACAGTAATTAAAAAGTATTTTCAATTAAATGCTTGTCTGTGTGGGTGAATCTGCCTTATTGCCTATGAGAGAAAAACCCCTATTTCAGCTTCTTTTCAAATGTTTATTTTTAAATTACTTAATTATCAAATGGAATAACTGCGTCTATGATTTTTTTATCATAGTTATTTTTTTTGTTCCGATGCTAAGAAAACTTTTGAAAGTGAATAGCATGAGGAGAAAAGTGGCATTTCTTTCTTTCCCCTAGGTTTCTATCATCTATCCTTACTTTTTTTTTTTTTTTTTTTTTTGCTTTATTTTTTAAACATGTGAAGCTAAACAGAACCACAAATACACTGTCTGAGCTCATCTTTAAATGCTGAGAGTGTTCATTAGCCAGTGGCTATTGAATATTACTTAGTTTCACTTTATCTTTGTTTCCTGAATAGTGAGCCACTACTATTACTTACATTAATATTATATAATAAATTCCAGCTTTATCATTACATTAGCACCCTAATGTGATTATGCATTTATCCAAGAAATAGAAACTCCACTTACACCTATTTCTGTATTTAGTATACATTATTTCTTAGAATATCTAGATATCACAGGATACAGCTGTAGCTTATGTTAGTTACCAAAAAAAATAGAGTAAAAGAGGGGTGGGAGAGGGGAGAGAAAGAGAGAGAGAGAGAAAGAGAGAGAGAGAGGTATCTGGTGAACACATACAATCATCATATTCTTAAATATGCCTGGCTGTCCAGTCCTATGTCACAAACTGTGACTGCTTCCCCCTCAAAAACAGTAGTATTTTGGGAAAAAATTTAATAAGTATGGTTGAATACATATGGGAAAATCTGATCTATATCAATGGCATTCAAACGTTTTAACACCAGAGTACTTTCTTTCTGAGCAGATACCAAGATATAAAAAGATAACAATGGCTTCACTTGGCTCTCCTAGGAACCTCGAAACTATCTACTACAAATAGTTTTAAAACTACTAGCCCTAATTTTATCACATTCTTTCCCTGAGTTTTCTCTTTGAATTTGGAGTACTATCTGTTTTAATCTATTAGTCATGATTTTTCTGTATCTTCCATCTCATGTTTTCTTCAACCTTCCCATGCCTCTGTTTACTCATCCATGAAACCGGGATTATAGTGGTACTTAATTTTTGCAAGTATTATATTTATATATTAAATATAATATTTAATTATTATTTAATAGTACATAAGCGTATTTATATGTTATATAGTTGTATTGTATGATGTAAAAAATATTTTTTATTTATATGTAAAAAGTACTTGGGACAATAAGCAGTAAATAAAGCATTTGTCAAATCCAAAATAAAAGCTTAAGTGGAATTGATGCAATTTTATCAGTGTAGAAGCAATGTATTTTGTATAAAAGGCCAAATTATTATTCTCTATTTTGTTTTCAATTTTATTTTTTAGGCTAGTCTATATTTCACTGATTTCCAAGTTGGGTTACACCAAGGTTGAGTTAAAGTATTCAGGAAATGACTGTTCATGGAGCTTTTATTTTCCGTAAATGGACAATTCCAAAAGTCCAGAGGTTTAACTACACATGGGAAGATATTTGGGGTTCTTTTCCCCCTCATTATTGTCGCCAGTCAATCTCATCTGCCACTCGTCAGGAACACTACACTGTAGCTTGTTCTCATCAGTTTGGTCTGTCAGAACCCTGAGTCGTTTAACATCATCTCTAAACCTAGTGATTTCATTGTTTACTCTGTTTTCAGAACATCTATAACATGTTAAATATGGCAGCAGCCCTGGGCCATCAGAGACACCTCTGTTTTTACTTCTCTCTTCTACATTTTGTTTACTTTATATCCTTTAATGAGGACTGGGATCCTGACTGTTTTAACTCTTAGGATGATTCAAAAGATCTTTTTCCTGGGAATGAGTATGAAGAAAGAAAATAATTTGAATCAAAAATTCCTTAGTGGCTTAAATATCTAAAAAAGCATGAAAGGGAAAGAAATTAAATACATGAATATAGAAGGCACAAGGTCAGAACAAAGGCAAGCACCTAGTTGCCAGAGATGTCAGATTGTCTTTGTTTCCTGTATTTGTGTCATTATTGGTTTCACTTTCTGTTTATAGGGTTATCTTTGGGGTTCCTGGAACCCTTGACATGATTTTGACTAAACTTAACTGCTGCTCAGGTATCCCTCATTTAATAACAAAAGCAATTCAGAACACAAAACTGAGATCTTGAAGAGTTCATGAATGAAACGAAAGTTCTGTGTAAGAACATATAACGAGCTGTTAGAATTTGGAGGGATCTCACACCATAATTACATTTCAGAAAATTTTATAACAGGACCATTCATTTAGCATCTGGGTATTTCTACTTTCTACTTTCTCTATTCACTCAGGGGATAAAAATAAAAACAGTTTTTTCAAAGTAATGAATGCTTCATTTTAATGTGTTTTTTAAAAAACTATTTTTTAAAACACTGTTTAAAAAAAAAAAGCCTTACTCTATAGGTGACATTCATGATTTAATTGTCAAACTGAAATTTGATTAAAAAAAAAAAAACTTCTAAAACTGGTAGGTTAAATACTACTTAAGAGGAAACTCAAGTAAGTAAAGCCTAAAAATGTTTTCTTTTCTTACTACATCCTGTCTGAAGTTATTGTATGGAAATGTTAAAAATTTAGCTAATAATTTGAAGTACACAATTTAATTTTGATTCAACAAATGTTTACTAAGCACCAACTTTATGAAAGTCACTGTGCTAGATGTCGCACTAAACTCTTTTAGGGGTATTATGATGTACAAATTATTCTCGATATCATTCCCTCAAGGAACATACAGTCTAGTGGGGAAAATATTACATGTCCAAAAATAACTATTATAATAATGATATCTGGTGCTTACTAAGGGCTATGTACTAAGTGCTTTACCTATATTAATGCATTTAATCCTCACCACAAACTTAATGTTTACACAGGAGGAAACTAGGCACAAAGAGTTTAAGTGACTTGCCCCAAAACTACAAAGCTATTAAATGATGGAACCAAGATTGAACCCAAGCAGTCTAGTTCCCAAGTCCATACTCTGAACCACTGATCTTCTCTATTCTGTCAAACAAAATCGTAAGTTATGTATCAAATAAGAGTTAAAGAGTACAATGATAAGCAGATAAGATGCTGGCTTTAGTAGAGAAAAACATTCAACAAGCAACAAGAAATAGAGACTGGCTCTGGGGAGTTGTTGGTGCTGGCAATAAAAGACTAGAAGTCATCTCATGTAAGTGATAACTGAAGCTGTGGGAGGAAAAAATTATTAAGGGAAGGAAAGTGGAGCTAAGGTTATAGAGGGAGGCCAAGAGACATGTCGACATTCAGGATGGGAGAAAGAGAAAATCATGACTAGAGGAGAAATAGTCATAGGACCAGAAATATAATAAGATAACAATGTCCAATAAGGCAAGGAAAATTTCAAGAAGGAATAGGTGGCCGAAATGTCACCTCTTATAGCTTTTAACATACCAAAAAGAAAAGAAACATCATGTGCTTTTAAATACACACACACACAAAGCCTACTCACATTGATTCTTTAAATGTCATTTTCTTATAGTCATACAACTTATCCTAGAAAACAACTTCATAAAACATTATCAAAAAGTGCATATGGACTTGGAGTTCTTCCTGTGAGCAAAAAAATTTAAACACACTTGTAGTTACCAAAAAAATTACTGAAATTTTATAGGAATACTAATAACCATGGCATACTTTGTTTCCTCAAATATATGTCTATATGGCAATTTAAAGAGGAAAAAAACAGTATTTTTTAGAAAAAATACAATATAAGTTTGTATAATAGTCATGTGACCTGGCCTTTAGTCAATCAAAATGCAGTCATGGTACACATGCAGATATACAAATACACTCAAGTCCTATATTCAGATACTTTTTCTCAAAAATATCCCCTTAGGTAAGAGACCTTAAGCCTATCCCTCTAAAAACATCTTTTTAACAAAATAAGTACTTTACCCCCATCCCCCTAAAAAAGCTGTGGGCCACTCACCTTCTAGAATTTCTGATTTCTTTCCAACTCATACATGTTCCCACATCCTATTACCCTAATGATTCGCCAAATCCTTAACAATTTTAACATAGACACTATATCCCAGACATTAAAATTATACTTACCAAGTTTAATAGAAAGTACTGAAGGCAGAATTGGAGTACTAATTGTACGTCTAATTTTTTTTTTTATCAAGATCTTCCTCTGCCTCTATGCAACCTGAAATATTATTCTCAAAAAGAGACCTCCTGTCTCACTTTCTTCCCTTCTTTCTCCTGCCTCTGTTTTTCTGACTTTGTTATTCTGTGAAAGATTGAATATATACATCACATTGGTATTTCTTCCTAATGATAGCAACATTTATTCCTGGAGGGTTTCTTAGCAAACCTGTTTTACCTGTGGCAGTGCTAGGTAAATCTCAGATTGGAATTTCTATACCTATCTAAATTGATCCTTTCTCATCTTGCCCCTAGGCCTCTGAGGTATGGAATCCGCAGTGTGTTCTGATGCTCTTCCATGATAAGGCAGGAGCAGAGATTAGATGTATTCTGAACTGTATTCATGTTCTCTTTTTGGTTGCCTAGGAGAAGGAAGAAATCTTTAGAAAAATATTTCAGAAAATCTTTTCTAAGTTGATATGTAATACATTTCTCCTTTTTTATACAAGGTGACAGTGTGTGTGAGATGTAAAGATGAGTTTGCTCAGGCAATTACCCCTTGTTGATAGCAGATTATTTCCTCTGGCAAACTCGAAAATAACTTGTTGGTGTATAAGTTACTGCTGTTCTGAGGATGTAGTAATTTACTCTCCTGCCTTTTTTATGAGCACATTTATTTTAATCAGTAGTGTTCAGAATAGCTCTTTTTCATCTAGCTCCATCTCTTTTGGGTTATGCACCTTCTAACATATAACGAAAGAAGGTTCTTTTGCACACACAGGAGAAAAGAAGTATGATATATCACTGAAAAAAAAAATGGTCTTTGCACAGGAAATCATATCCCATGATCTTTGTTTCCATGTTAAAAACACAACATTTATTCTCTACAGCTCCAGTCCAAATTATTTTTCTGATGAAAACAATGTCTCAACTCACTGAGCAACTCAACATTATCTTTCATTCTGGGGACCGATAACATAGAATAGTTCACACGTAGGATGAAGGAGACACAAAAGAATTCAGGCTGGCAAAACCTATAGAACTTTTAAGAAATATTGCAGGTTATATATGCTACTGAATGCTTACAGGATAAAAACAAACTAGAGGGTTTTACCCCATTGCCATTTTGCAGATGAAAAAGGAAAGAGTAGAGAAAAGAAAAAGACAGCTTTTCCATGGCAACCAAGAACTCTGATGGGGAGCAAACAAATATTATAACTAAGATCCCTTGCCTCTCCTATCATATGGCTTCTCCTAAGGGGAACCCTTAGCAATCCCCTCACAGAGTTCTTACTAATTCTAATAGAGGTATAGGGAAAGCAAAATTCATTTTCTAACATCAATCCCTGACTGGCTAAGTCTAGAAACACACATGTTTTACTTATGATGAAAGTTCAGTACACGATAAAGAGGTGGATCATTCTATCTATTTCACATCTGGGTATTTATCTGAAGAATATCAAAGAACGCTAATTCAAAAAGATATATGCACCCTTCTGTTTACTGCAGCATTATTTACAGTAGCTAAGATATGAAAACAACCAAAGTGCCTGTCAATGGATGAATGAATAAAAAAAATATGTGGTACACATACACACAATGGAAAACCACTCAGACATAAAAAATAATGAAATCTTGCCATCTATGACAACGTGAATGGACCTTAGGGACATACTGCTAAGTGAAATAAGTCAGAAGGAGAAAGACAAATACTGTATAATTTCAGGTACATGTGGACTCTAACACAAACAAACAAAAATCAGAACAAAAACAAACATAGATACAGAGAACAGGTTGGGGGTTACCAGAGGGTAAGGGCGTTGGGGGAGTGCAGTGAAGTGGGGTCAATTGTATGGTGATGGAGAGTAACTAGACTTTTGGGAGTGACCACTTTGTTGCATATACAGATGTCTAATTATAATGTACATCTAAAACATATATAATTTTTAAAAAGAGGTGGATCATTTATTTTTCTCTAGGACATATAAAAATGACAATGTTATTAACTCCACCATTAGGGTCTTTTCTAGGGAAGTGTAAAGTTTGGCTGAAGCAGCAAAGACACTAAGAACTGAGAGCCTTGCATTCTTGACAGTATCTGCAGCTGATCCTTATGTTTTTGTTACTTTATTCTCCTGGTCATAAAACACTAATTAATAATGTTCCTCTTATCTTGAGGATTATTAAAAGGACAAAGGAAAACTAAAGATATAGAAGCATTCAGCTTTCTTGAAAATAAAAAGAATGGAATTGAAAGTATTACTTCCTTGTGCTTCTTCCATAGAAAGTTTGTAATTAGGTGAAAGCAGAATATCACAAATAATTTTCTTGTTGAGAAAGAAAATTAGGAAAGAGAGAAAAATCAAGAATTGCAAAACTATTTTACAAATAGTTCTGTGACTTATATAAAGCACATGTGGGTAAGACAGTAGTATATGCGAAATCATTCATACAAATTTATAAGACCAATTCAACATATATACATATTTGTGATAACATTTTCACCTAGAAATCACATGCATCTGTGTTAAATATGTTAATTAAATAGAACAGCAGCAAAGATTTTTACATTTTTGTCGTTGTTGAATAAGTAGAAATATTCTTATCTGTGTAGCAGTAAAGTTACTTTCCACACCTTAGGTGATTGATTGCAAGGAGATAGCCCAAATCCATGCTGAAGCAGGACTCCATGGCATACAGTTTTTTTATATTTTAAAAGTAGCTAGTTTGTAAATCTATTCTCCTTAACAAACTGTTGTCAAATCAGGAATATATACTAAACAGATACTAAGTATTCTTTAATATAAACCCTCTACCGAGAAAAACTAGACAATGATAATTATATATATATATAGATAGATAGATAGATAGATAGATAGTATAGATATATATACCTATAACTGTGTTTGTGATTGGTTATTGTTCAGATAATTTATTCAATAAACTAATATTAAATATTACACAATTTGAATCATACAGCCTAGTTTGTCTAATTTCTGATAAGTATAAACAATTTAAATTTTAATATAAATATCATCCTTATTATTTGACTGATATTTAAAAGTAATGAAATTACTAAGAATTATTTTATTTCAATGATATGATTGTCAAGCAGTTTGCCAACAAGAATTACCATAAAAGTCTCAATTGAGAAGCTGAATTATTTAATGGGGAATTATGGGAAATTAAAATATCTGGGAAATTTTATGATTCCCTGATCAAATGAAGTTGAGAAAAACAAAAAAGAATATCCAAAGAAAAGCAGAACTTCTTCATATAAATCACAGGAAAAAATTAAAATAAAATAGGTAAAATAATATTAAAAGCCACAAAGACTGATAATTTTAGCACAGACATTATCAATTCACTGATTAAAAATTATAATATGAAGAACACTAAACCACCTATAAAAATTAGCTTATTTTCTTCCATTCTGGAATCTGCTTTCATACCACTGACCTGAGCAGTTTTCCAGCAAGAGAGTTGGTTTCTCAAATGACTCAGTTTAATTATTTTAATCCCAACCCAACTATGTAGAACACAATGACCATCAATAAGAGTTAATATTGGTCCTAATAAAACTTTAAATTATATAGTTGGCCAGACAACTTTCTTATATTTAAGCATATCATCTTACTTAAGGGCGATATTTATCTACAAGAATTAAAAATTATAATTGAAAAGATGCTCATACATTACCAGCACTAATTTGGAATACTAATGCTGGCTTCCTAAGAGTAACAGATTTAAATACCATGAGCTACATTATTATCTGTTGAAAAGGCAAGTGAGTTTGCAGGGGATTGGGAGGAAGATCAAATAACTAATATATTACATACCTTGTATCAAAAGATAACTTTCAATAGCAGCAAGGGCTGTTTGGGGCTTGAGTTTACTATAAGGTAAGTGTAGGTTTCCTGGGTCACAAGGTGTTATCTTGAAAGTAGAGGCTTACTAGTAGGGTGAATACATAGGCTTGGATTAAAGCAACTGCAAATTCAAGAACAGTAGCATGGGCCAGGAATCTTCTGAAAAAGAGAATGCATGCAACAGAGCTACAATGAGTCAGGGGTGGGTGATAAGGAACTAGCCTCTGCTATTCATGTTTTCTCTTCCTTCCTGTTGTTTTAGACTGATGATTCTGGGGAAGAATAGAATCAGCTTCAGAAAAAATTCCATCTACTGGAAAAAAAGAAACTCCATCCACTTGGTGATAAAAAATAGTCTCTGAAAATAGACAGCTTGGGTTACAATCCCTATACCACCCCTTACCAACTTGTGACCTTGGGCAATTTGTGGGCAATATTTTAGCCTTGGTAATCCCTTCTATGGAAAGAGAGTGAGAGTGAGAGAAAGAGTGAGAGTGAGAGAGAGAGAAGGGTGAAGAAGGAAGAAGGGATGAAAGAGAAGCAAGAAGATAGTTTCTCATCTATAAAAACAGATAATAGCCTCATTTGAAGATTAAATAAATTATTACATATAAAACCCTTAGAATAATGCCTGGTAGATAGCAGTTCCTCAATAGATGTTAGCTAACATAGCAAAGGCAAAAAGTAAAGCTGGAAAAGCAGTGGTGGCAACAATTATAATCTTCTATTGCCATAGAACATGATGTATGTTAGTTGAGGGGAGGCTATCTTTGAAGGAAGCAGAATAATATAGTGGAGTGTCAGAAAAATCTAGAGTTTTCGTTTGTCCTGGCTCTGCCATTACCTTGCTGTGTAGTTTTGGGTAAGTCACTTAATATCTGTACACCTGACTCTTCTTATCTAGAAAGGAATCTCAATTCAATGATTTCTAGGTTCTCTGGCAGCATTTCCATGGTTTATGCTTATAAGGATGTTTCGTTTTTTTTTGTTGTTGTTGTTTTTTGTTGTTTTGTTGTTTCTACCTCTCAAAGGGTTCAGACAAGCAACCAGAAGCATGTGGAGGGTGGGATAGGGCAATGAAATAGAATTAGGTTCTCAAATGGGTTCCTACACTCTCAGAACATTCTGCATGTGTGTGTTCTGATGCATCTGTACACCACTCAAGAGTGGTGTATCTTACCTTGGTGCTCTGATAGAATAAATTCCCACCATATAGTGAAATTTTAGATTGAAATGTTTATTCTATTTCATTATAATGTGTAAATTGTTACTTTATACTCGAGTGCCCAGAGGAAAATTGAAGATATGTATACAAAGTGAAACTATTCCTCTAATAAAATCACTGACATGTTAAGAGGGTTTTCATTTTAGTTATTTATGCTGTTTTCTTTCATTTTTAAAGATGACACTATCCTTTATTACACATTCTGAATGTGTGTGTTATACTTGTACAACATATTTTCTTTCCATGACCCATTAAAGTAGCATAATGCTTTCTATATTCATGCATCTCTTAGCATACAACCTATAAGTTTTAAATATTTTTGCATTCTCTCTCTGAGGAAAAAAAAATGAGTTTTGTAGTTGAAGAAAAAACTTGGCCAATTATGTCATTTTTATCTCAGTTTCAACTTAGCATTATCTTGGGCTTACTAGTAACAAATGATAAAATGACAAATAAATTCTGACATTCCCTGCATAATCTACATTCTTGGCCATCGATTCTTCCTTTTACCAGTCTCGTAAGAAATGCTTTTTAAAAGAAAAAAGAAAAAAAAGAAAACCTCAAATATGACTGCCAATCTAACCCATTCCATTATGTGTGTCATGCTGCCGAAACGCTCTTGGAATCTAGAAGTACCAAGTGCCACAATTCGTCTCCTTGTGACTCATGGCACCAGATGACAAGCAAGCCTCTGTCCTCCAACAGTACCAGAAACAGTGGAGGATCCGTGTGGGTGTCTGTGGCGTGAATAGACCTAGTGCGAGGCAGGAGTCCAAGGCTCAGACTTCCGGCACATACCACCATGCTGACAGATGGCATATTCTTGGCCAGAGTCCAAGGACCTTGGTCACCTAGTGAACTTTCCCTGACTCCGTGCTATGTTGATATCCTAGACATTCAGGGACACAGACCTCACTTATGAATCATTCTGCTGGAAGCTGCCTCTATGTGTGTCTTCTAATGAATGTTCGTAAAGGTGTTTTTTCCTCAACCAAATAAGACTTTAGCACTTTGTCACACAATTACTGTGGGTTGTATCAACATGGAAAGCGTGCTTTATAATTTAGTCCTAATGAATTTTTTGACCCATAAATCAATGAACCTGTTACAGATTGAATAATAATATTTGCTTCCTGAAAGCATGTATGATATCAACAAGGTCACAGTTTACTGTCATTTTTAATAGGGGAAAAAAACTGTCCTCAAGGGGCATTTAACATATTTTGACAAGGTGACCCACAATTATCCATTAACATTGTATTTGTCTAAGCTCTACTGCATTGATATGCAGGGACCATGTAATAGTTCATTGATGTCCCACTTGGGGGTGGAGAATAAGGCAAGTGGGACCTTTCCAAGGTCTTTCACAGCCAGAATGCATCCTGCTATTGCTGTATTGATTAAACATTTGGATAGTTAATCAACACAGCTCAGTCATTTTAACCTACTATATGCAGTATACAAAAAGGAAAAAAGGAAAGAAAAGGAAAAAGAAATGCCTGGAAGAAAGACCTTAAGGATATATTTCTCTTATTTTCAAATGTAACAGATAAAGTATATCTTTCCAGACAATAGGATCACAGTAAAATATTATAGGGTTCAATGTGGTCTTGAAATGATACATATCGGTACTTTCCTGACTTTTTGTTCGACTTCATTTTCAACAAGTGGGTTAAAATCTCACAGTCTGCAAGCATGAAGATATATTCTTTACAATCGTCTAAATTTAGTCCATCCATGCTTTATTTCCTCTTCAGATAGAATATTCCTGAAATTCAAAACAGACCTAACTGGAGTTTCTCATTCAGGACTCACTGATTCATTTCTACCCCTAGATTTGTCTTTCTCATCACATGTACCAGTATTCTGATACCCTCGTCCCTTATGTCTAATCTTGTCTTCTCAATGTCTCAGTTATTCTATTAGGTGATAAAGGTATCCATCAGTTTTTCTATGTATGAAATCCTCAGTTTTGCTTCTTTTTACTTCCTCTGATAAATCTTTTACCCTCGACTGATTATTTTTATAAATGAACAGTTATAATCCTCCTTTAGGAGATTACCAGTTTCTGCCATCCTTCCCTTCAGGTTCTTACTAACTGGTTTAAGGAACATGGTTATGCACCACTCACCTCACATTTTGCTATGCAGATCTGTTTTTGAGTTTCATATGATACCCTTGAGTCAACATACATAATAATCCACATACAATAGTGGTTAGTTACATTCTAATGTATTTCTCCTGTTCACTTTGCTGAACAGTTGTAAACACTTTACTTAAACTAATTTTTCTCAAAGTTGTTTGATCATAAGAATCATCAACTCCAATCAGACCTACTAGATTATAATATCCAAGAATAGGACCCAGGAATGTGTATGTTAACAAACACCTTGAGAAGTTCTCAAAATTGGGAAGTTCGGGACCCACAGATTTAATCCATTCTTCATTTGTTTCATAAAGCCGTAGATAAGCCAGCTGATTTTTAAAAACAATTTAGCTTAAAACTGCATTTGCAACAATATTTTTATCTAATTAAATACAGTTATTGAGCACCTTCTATGTATAATAATTTAGATATATAATCTCATTTACCTTGCTGCTAAATTCATTCCATCTGATTTCTGTTTTTTTATGGTCAAGATATATCTGATCACATATGTGTAATTACATTACATAGATTGTAATGTCAATTTTGAAAGAAGACTCCCTCTCCCTTTCTGGTTTTAACAAAGCAAATTGCTATGAAATGAGATGCCATATAGAAAGAATCATATACCAAGGAAAAGGTAGCCCTTGGCCAACAGCAACAAGAAACTACAACCCTGTTTGGCAGCCTGCAAAGAGTTGAATGCCACCAACAATCATGAAGCCTGGAGGCAGATCCTTCCCCAGACAAATCTCAGATGAAACTGCAGCTCCACCAACACTCTGACTGCAGCTTTGCGAGACCCTGAAGCAGAGAACTCAACTAAACTACGCCAAGACTCCTAAGTCACAGAAACTGTGTTAAAAAATGTACTGTTAATGGTTAAGTTCGTAGTAATATTATTACACAGTAACAGACAAGTAATACAGAGTATTTTTACTTTTATTCTTATTTTATATTTTTGAATCCCATGCCCTTCGAAATTTAGGGATTGTGATTTAATTACATAATTATTGAGTGTTACCTTCATCTGCGCATTTATACTACATTTCAAAGTGTACCATATGAAGTAGGTATTTGAACCACTTATGCAATAAAAATTACATCCTTATGTATTTCTTACCTGCACTTACTCCTAAAAGAAACAATCTCATCATTCATAAGCTGGAACAGTACAAATGAGTTTGTTTTCAGGATTTGAATTAAATGAAATAAAGCAGACACCCTGTTTATCAAATCAAGGAAAACAGGCTATTTTTTGTATACAAAAATGACATTGTAGATCTAGACAACTGGGCTTTGTTATTTTTAGGGTACTTTCTCTATAATTTTTTCAAGTTCATCAGCAGCCTCTCTGTGCACTAAACCCAATATGACCAGTGGGTGTACATTTTTCAAAGCACTGCTTGCAGATGAACCTACAGGAAGTAAGCCAGACATAAAGCAAAAACTATTGGTACAATAGGAAAAAAAAAGACTGTCATAATCTGTGCAGTACCTTAATCAGTCTGAGCCAAGGAAGAGGGTGTAAGTAGAAGGGAGAGAGAACATGTAAAATGCATGCATGCAGAAAACTTATGATCACAATGGACCGGTTCCTCAGTTTGCTAAAAATAGAGAACCCATTGTGTGGTAATTATCTCCCTAAAGGTTTAGAATAAGATGAGAATCTTTCTCAAAAATAGGTCAATATTAAGCGGAAAATATGATTCTAGTCTTTAAAAAAAAAAAAAAACGCTAGAAAATTACTGGTGGGCATTAATTTCTTGTTATTTATGAAAGCACTTTGGGAGTATGATCCATTGAGTCTTAGTTCCTTTTTATGGAAACAGACATCATTATTCAATTTTGTCCTATCTTTTTATTAATAGGTATAAAACACACCCCAGAGAGTTCCAAAGCTGTGCAGAAACTAAGAGCAATATAATTGTTCTATACCTCCATGCTCTCACTCAGCTTAGGAGTCCTCCAAGCTACGGGAAGCCCAAGCCAAGACTGTTAGGCTGGTTCTGCCTTCTGAAGGAACATGACAATATTACTTGAGCAGTGGCCCCTGAGCACAAGAACTTACCACAGAGTATCACATTCTTCCTTTTAGAGTTTTCTTATTTTGTGTTAAGAATTTCTGCTATAGATAACTCCTTTAAGAGGTACCTCATTTCTATAGAATGACAATATCATCTCAAAATGAACTTAACAAAAGTAATTTTTTAGACTACTGTCTTCTATGTTGAAAGTGTGGGTCAGCAGAAGATAGTGGCTTACTAGACAAAGAAAAGAAAAACTAAACCATAAAAAAATGGAAAAAGCCACAGAAATTATAGAGAAAAAATATAAAGAAAAATTGCCTGCCTTCACTCTGGACTAGCTAAAGAGATAACAAAAGACATTATTTGTATTTAACCTTAAGACTCTGCTAAAGTCAATCCTTTGAAAAAACGAAATTTTTTTTGCAGGGTTGGTCACAGATAACAACCCTAATGCTAATGTGAAAGTCTACTACAGTCACGATATATTCTAACAAATGACTAAAACTTGTGAGTAAAAACTTATATGGTATATAAAGATTAAAATGGAATAATTCTCATTTAGCTATATTACTAGTTGAGGAGGCTTAGATCCCAGATTTTGTTTCAGATAAATTGGCTGACCTTATCTACTACATAATGAATCCTCCCTGATGATGAATTGGAGCAAGATAAGCAGGCAGCCAACAATCAACAACATTGATCATAAGGAGATAATTTTACTGAACCACCAAAGCTCACTCAAGAAGATAAGAAGCTAAATCTTTTTCTTAAGAGGTACTATTTGAAATTTTAAGGCTATCAGTCCACCTTCTCTTTTTGAAGCAGAAAGAGTACAAATAAATAAGCAAATAGATGGCAGTAGCATGGAAGGAGAAGAGAAGAGAATGAAAAAGTTTGAGAAAGTAAAATGGAAATAATTCAGAAAAAACTCAAATTTTAAGGTACTTTTAAATGTTAAGACTTTATTGGATAATTATGTAGATTGCACTAAATGAAGCATTGTTGATAATATCAAAGAAGTACTACTAGCTGACTTGACATCTGAATCAAGGAAGCTGTAATCTCACTGTTGTGATATTAGACTGTTATTAATTTTGCTGTTAAAATGTATTATAGAACTGCAGTTATGTCACATGATACAGCCAGGAGGGAACAATCCTTGATAAAATGCTATTTTGTAATGGGTGTTTCATCCTGGCCTGCAACTCCAGGCTCCAGAATTTTGACCTAAGTTATCATTTAAATCCATCTGATTCATAATAATAATAATAAAATGTGAATGACTATTTATCCTAGGATTTGATTTTTAAATGATTTTAAAAACAGGTTGATTAAGAACGACCAATAAATTATGATAAAATAGGTGTAAAGCACCTAAACTTGGCTAATTGGTTTACTTAAGCATAGTTATGTACATAAGAAAACCAGAGATATTATAGAATATTGTTTTGGTAGTAAAGAACTAAAAACCTTAGCCGTATATAATTAAGGGAGGCATTTCCATGGTGATCTCTCCCAAAGACTTTTCTTATTTTATAATCCTCTTCTATTTTGCTCATGATAGTTTTAAATATGTCCACATATATGACCTGAGTGGTTCTACATCCTACGTTGTTTTATGCTGTCTTATGTTGGAATATTGCTACTTTCTGGACTCACTCTCCAAGGACAAGCAAGCCACACTGTGGTGCAAGCAATCAAGCCAATGCCAATGTTTTAAGCACTGAGTAAAATGAGAAGAAATTACTCAGGTAAAAATCAGGGAAAGCAAAGTCTACTGTTATAACCTAGGTGACAGTAAGGCAGCAAACATGAAAACAAATCTAAGGTATCAGAAGTCAAAAGGAAGACCACTAGAAGCATAAAACAAGGACAAGAGCTTGGTGGCTTACAATAAGAAGCACAGGAATATTGCCACCAATAATTTTCTGTCACTGGTCCCTGACTTCATGGTATGGCACGTGGTGTAGCTGTCGTTTATAACCCTGGTTATGCATTAGAATCACCTAGAAACTTTTAAAATCCCCATTCCCAGGTACTACCCAAGGCCTTTTGTGTCAGAATCTCTGGAATTTGAGACACAGGCAAGCAGCATTAAAAAAAAAAAAAAAAAAAAAAAAGCTGAGGTGATTACAACATGCAGCCAATGCTGAAAACCATTAGGATAAAGGCATATACAACATATACAAGTGGATTATTTTCTTTTATTTGGGAATTAAAAAGAAAATCTCAAATCTTTATGTGATTGTTAAAGTTCACACTTTAAACAGTCTTTAACATCTGGGTATTTATGGCTCTTCTATTGCTGTTAATCTGTTACTTGAAACTTGAAAATATTTATTCCCCTCCAATGCACATTCTTTAGTGCATGCTTGTTTGTTATCTAGGCACAGGTTCTCACTCTTTCTTTACATACTTTTCTGCAGCATTAGAAAAAAATTATATATACAAACCAGTGTTTTGGGTAAAAAGACAACATCTAAGTAGAATATTACTTCCCCAAAATATCTCAAAATAAGCTTCAGTTATGGCCCCAATGTCACTTTCTGCATAGACCAATCAACATCCTCCCTAACCAGTATTACACTGTTGTTTGAACGACTATAGGTGAGTCTTCAACAACACTCACATGTAAGCAAGAGGACTATAAGTATCACAAACTATATGCATAAGTTGGGAATAAAACAAAATTGGAAGAAGGATCAGAAGGACAGCAATTGGGAAGGGAGAATCATAAACTATACCTGACAAAGCAAGAACAAGTTATTGGCAATATGCTGTAAATAGGCCACCCTTTGGTCTCAATTCCCCAAGCTCAGAAATCATAGGCATTCACATTTCCTTTTATAGCTCTTTAGTTCTATCCTTAATCGGACAGTGTCCAAACTGATTATATTGTCCTTAAATTAAATTATAGAGCATCAAAATGCTTTCTAATCCTGTATATTATGTCAGTTACATATTTTAGTATCGCATATGATTCTTTCCCGAAGAACTTCTACTTACCAGGTTAGTTATATTTAGTGCATTTCATGTTTGTCTGCTCATGTTTCTCTTTCTCTCATTTGCCAATTGTTCAAACCTAATTTGCAAGGCTACTCAATGGATGTAAACCTGACCATTAACAACTCCTCTCCTGACTTTTCAAGGTCACCTTGAATTATAAATAGACCTTCCAATGTTCTTGTTACTTCTCCCAACTTAGAGTCTTCCATGAAACTTTATGAGCATGTTCCATATTTTATCATCCAAGTCACTGACAAAATGTTAAATATTACCGCCCTAGACAGACCCTGCAGAACACCGTTTGATGTGTCCTTTTAAGATGCCTCTGAAACATTAATAACTTCTCATTGCATATGATCCTCGAACCAGTCTGTACCCAACTAAGAGCCAGAGCTATATTTCCCTAGATTGATAGTGCTATTTTAAATCTATATGCTATAACCCCAAGGAAGGAATTTTGTACTCTTCTATGTTCTCTCACAGAGATTTAAAAAAAAAAAAAAAAAGATTTTTTAATTTTAGCAGCTTTAAACTGACTGGTCAACCTATGCCAAACAATAACCCAGGATAATTTAGCACTGTTCATAAATGTGATATTTTCAAAAAGCCATAAAAAAGAATTCTCCATTAATAACTCTGACTATAAAGGTTCATCATGGGCTACTATTCTCACCTCTTTGAACTTAATGACAACTCAAGTCACTGCCTTCCTTTTTTTCCTTTGTTGCAGCTGCTATTGGGTTGGAAAAGGCTGTTGTTGGAAAGGACTGTTGTCCAGGCTCCAAGAAGTCCAGACAAGGTCTCCAGAGACTCTATTTTTCCTCCAGATCCTTTTACTGACATTAATGATGAAACAGCTTTGTCTGTGTCTCTGCCTTGGTTAGCAATGCCTTAGTGACAGGGCAGCTCCAGATGCATTAGATCAGCAGCTGATGCCATCATGCGAATGTCTAACACTTACTTTAGGTAGGTGACACTTCTTAATATTCAATCCTGTCTTCACAATGTCGACTTGTCCCACCACACACGGTGTTCTTTTTATCATTATTACTGGAATTGTTAATATTTTTGCTTTTGATTTCTCTAAAGGGCATATTTTCTTTAAAAAAAAAAAAAAATTATTTATAACCTTTAATGCCAGGAGGACAGTATAGTATGTCTGGAAGAATATGCATCACAGAGTTATTGTTTAGAAATGGTAATTAATTTTACAGTCAACAGTAGTGTGACACACTGTCTCTGACTAGACGTCCATTGTGGCTTCCTGCCAGTCCTTTGTAAGAAT
Organism: Eidolon dupreanum; assembly: GCA_028627145.1. NCBI lineage: Eukaryota > Metazoa > Chordata > Mammalia > Chiroptera > Pteropodidae > Eidolon > Eidolon dupreanum. Next base: position 51,355,305 of record CM053501.1, on the reverse strand, counting down.
ATTAATTGACGTCCAGCACTAAGCAGCAGCCTCTTTGCTGAGTTTTTGAATGAAACAACATGCTCCAAATTAAATAAATACATTCTAAACCCACATGTTAAATATCAGGTTTTGTATCTTGATGTTGCCAAAATCAAGTTGGTTTATATCTTTATTTTTCCTCCTTTTTTCTTCAGCGTTTTTGAGGTATAATTGACAAATAAAAATTATATATATTTAAGGTGTACAATGTGGTGTTTTATTATTTTTCCTCCTTTTGTATTTCCTTTTTGTTTCCTCTCTTATATTCCTGACTCTTCAAGCACCTCTGTTCCTTGCCTTCCTTTAATTTTAACTCACTGCTTTTTTTTCCCACTGTTACAATATCTGGTCATAGGGAATCTTCTGTAGTAAATACTCTGTCTCCATCAGTCCTGAACACTTACTCTTAGGTTGCTGCTTTCTCTTTCTGTGGTTTTCCAAGTGACAATACTCAACAATTTTATTAATATCATAATGTGCTCATGAACATGCCAAGGATGCCAGATTAGGTTGAATGGCCAGTATTTAAAAAAAAAAAAAAAAGAAAAAGAAAAAAAGATTAAAATCCAAAAAGACCTTGATAGATTAGAGAATTGGGCACAGAAACAGGATTTAGTTTCATGGGAGAAAATATATGATCATTCACACTATTCACACTGAGGAGAATAGAATTGCACAAATAGAGGCCAGCAAGTATGGGTAGCTAAAATGGGTGTGGAGTAGGGAGGAAGGGGGCCAGCTTCTATGTAACAACCAATTGCCAGGATCATGAGTTAGTTATAAAGAATCCAAGATACCAGGATGTAGAAATTAGAACATCACATGGCCATGTGAACAAATATAATCGCTAATTTATTAGATTTCTGTTAGGTTCTATTTCTAATATATATAATATTTTAAAATCCACAGCTTACATAATAAGATGGTTGGGGAAAAATTAAATAGGAAAAACAATGTTTAAAATGAAGGCTCATAGATACAGGTATGTATCCATTCCTCATTCACACAAAAATGAGATGATGGAGTTCTTAACATATTCATTTCCTGTTTTAAAGCAAGCATAGCAGTCTTCTTAACCTACGTGGTTTCTTTTGGAGAGAATTTTTATCAAGTAAATTATTATCATATCATCCAAATAAATTATTCACATTATAAATATAATTTTAGTTCTGGTTGTACCTTTTCTTTTGTTTTTTCTTTTTCTTTATATATCAGTGGAAGACTTTTTTTTTTATTTAAAATCTTACAGGAACTCTATGTATTCAAAAAGAAACAAAATGGAAAGGGGTCTGGAGCACAGCCAACATAGTCCTCCCTTCCCCATGATAGAAAATTTGATCCTAGCTGAGATCAGGAATAAAGACGGGCTTCCTGAGGGTCAGAGCTACTTAGTACCAATGGCATTATTTGAAACGAAGTCTCTGGTCCACCAGTTCAGGGCTCTTTCCACTGAACTACACTGCCTCCTGGAAAACAGGTCCTATTTTGAGGCATTCTTGCTTATCACAGATTTGTTTTACTCCTCTCTTTTTTACCGTCTTTTAAATTTCTTTTCTCATGTTCTCTCACATATTTCCCAAAAGCCATTTGTTATGTAACAGATGCATATGTGTTCCTGTTTATAAATAATCGACAGTAAGTGAAGAAAATACAGAGAAATGAGGGGGAAAAGGCACCTATGGCCCTCAAACCCTCAAACTGCAAATCTTGGGAGTGTGCTCTGTATCTTTGCGGCAAACATCTTAAAGAGAGGACCCATTTAGAATGCAGAGTCTGGTTTTGTATCATAGGATTCCAACCCACCTGTTTTCCCCTCCATTTTCAGTTCATCTAAAATTCAAATGTTTGGTGTCATGGAGGATCACCTGGGGAAAATCAGTATGGCAGTAAGTATAACTCTGTGATAATACCACAGTAAGAAGCTTAAAATCAAATTCATTCCCAGGGAACTGAATCCAGGGAACATGACTTCACTTCAAAGTATGACTTTATAAATAACTACACATAAACAGATTGCTATGCCTTAGAAACTAATATATTTCAAAAATACTATCTACTTAAAATATTTTACCTAAAAAAGTTCATAATTAGCTTTCAATATTTAAACAGTACATTAGAAATGGTATGTTTATAAATATTGGAAATAAAAGCTACTTCATTACAGTATGAACATATGCTAACGTATCACATCCTGGCTTTTGAATTTAATACTGATATGGTTTACTGTATCTGTTTCCTTTTTTTCTTAACTGACATACAGGTTTAGATAATAGCTAATATAAATATATGAAATGTCAAATTTAGAAGATAGTGTTTAAACATTTGTCTTTTGGAGAGTATTGTTAAACTTAACTTTTATTAACTCAGGGAGTCAAAGAGAAATATGGTGATGCTAGTGAACCTTTGAAAATCTTTTATTTTATCACTTTTAATGCATGTTTAATATTTAACATTCATCTTATTACAGACAGGAATTGTGAAATGCTTGTGCTGTCTCTAAACAGTTTTAAAGTTCAATGCACAGTCACAATTCAGAGGGGAGATTTCACACATTGATGGAAAATAAGCCATTTTTGCAGTAAAGTTGCAAAGTGTGAAAGAATTCTTGTTTTATCTGCCTTACTTATCATGTTTATGAGTTATTTTGCCTGGAAGTAAATTGACAAGTTGTCAATGAACAATAGACAGTGCCCCAGCTAGGCTTTTCACAGGTTCAGATGCCTTTGGGCAAAGGGCTAAATCTGTAGTTGCAATCTAGCATATGGAGCACTGAAAAAAGTGGCAACGGGGTGAGAGACATTCCCTGTGAAATGCATGCAGTTGTTGCTCTCTAACCAATCTGCTTGGACCACTGTACATTATGAATTCATGTCCCATCGCCTTGCTGTCCAGGAATAGGATTGCTTACCTCCATATAACAACTCATTTCTGTTTTATCTCCAGTGCATTTTGGTCCGTTTTGTCACTTTAAACCATTTTATTCCTCCAGACAATTACTATTAAATATTCCTCTTTAATGATAAAAAGCCACTTCCTCATTTTAGGCAACTCTCTGTTGGAAACTTCCCATACAATCTCATAGGAAGAAAAACAACCTCAGACTCCCTTTTCTCTGTGGTTCAGGGTCAACCTTAACTTCCATCTCTGGCCATCACATATTAGAATTACCTTGCTATAACACTTCATGCCTTTTTCTCCCATCTCAATTTCCAGAATGTATTTTGAGCCTATTTCATAACTCATATAGCTGAATAAATTACTGGAGAGCTAAGTGGTCTTTCAATAGATGGCACTCTTTGTTCTGAATCAGCCTGAATATTGCTTTGCTACTTCACTCACAGGCCAGTTTTTTTCTACCCTCCAAGTATACTGCCCTCTAGGTTATAGTTGGGGACATGGTTTGAGCTAAAAGCTAGGGCTGAGATTTCTACCTCCAAGAAACCAGGAAGACCACAAAAGACACAGCCACATCAATAAGAGATTTTTTAGGGGGAAAAAAAAAAGCTAAGGTTTGAATGCAAGGGAAGTCTCCAGGATTATTGGAGATGATTTGACTCATAGAGTTTGAATGTAGAAATAGTATCAGAGAGAGTGCATGTCAGAAAGAAGCAGTGTGGTAGATGATATGGAATTTATTGTGAAACCAAAAGATGATTGTTACTAACCATTATGCGCCAGCTAGTTTAAGAGGTGTGTGTGTGGGGATCAGGCTGCAGGTCAAAGACAAAGTAAAACTTTATTTATGCTCTCTAGTAGACTCAGGTTTACCACCCCCTACTTCTCTGCCCTATCTCTGCATTCATTCATAATTTGGGCACCTTATTTGTAATCTTTTCTTAACTCCATCCATCATCTTGTCACTTCTACAGGGAGCAGATGATCCCTTTAGTATCTGTAATCCTTCTCCCATGATAATCCCTGCCCCAGGGTCCATCTCCATTCCACTTAGACAACCCAATGTCTTGGCTATGCCCTGGACCTGGTCCCCACTTCTGTTGGGATCTCCTACTCTCTCCTCACTGTTATAATTACCTCTCCTGCTACTGCATTAAAATCCACTTTTCAAACTCAGTAAGTTCTCCAACACTTCAAACCCTGCCTACTTGTGTGCCCAACTCCACCTACCTTCCTTACTGTTTATAATTTTAATGAAAACACTCCTAAAACTCTGAATTCAGTCATCTGTACATGTTAAATATAGTGGGAAAGAATACCTTCCAGGAATCAGAGAGACACGGGCTCAAACACTACTGACTTTCGCCAAGTTAGAAAAGCTGCTGTGCCTTACTTGTTTCACCCGTAAATTAAATCCAACACCTTACAAATATCCTATTTATTGAGAAACTGCTATCTCCAGAGACTGTTGATTTAATGAGATAACACACATAAATTCTCTTCAGATCAGTCTATTCTTCCTCTTCTCCTTCTCTTACCCTTGGGCTATACCCACTCTGCAAATCCCTCAGGGATTAAAGCTTTTATCCATTTTTATCTGCTCCTGCTCCTAGGCTGCTAAAGGCACCTGGGAGAAATCTCATGAATAAACTGTTAATCTTACAAATTTAGGAACTCCTACTAATTCTTCAATACTGCTCACAATGATCTCATCTTTACTGGACTCCCTTTCCTAGTCCTCACATCAGCTGATCTAATCTCTTCCTATTCTCTTCAAGCCTCCTCCTTGACCAACTCTAAGAAGATGGATATGCCTCTCTTTTTCAGAGCAGATGGAGTCCTTTGAGCATCAAGCATATCACCTCCACACCCTTTCCCCTCTCAATATGTATCTATCATTACCCACCTTTATTCCACTTATTGGAGAAGTGATGCTCTACTCTTTCCAAAGGCTTACTCCTCCACTTGCCCTTTATGCCATTCTTTATCTGTGCAGAATTGCCATGTAGAATTTTACAATGCATTCATTGCTACATGGGACCAATTTTAACTCACAAAGAAGGACAAGCCTTATCTCTCCTCCTCTGTAACTTAAACTTTACTTGGCCTTTGCTTTCAACATCTGCCCTTTGCCAGTTTTTGCAACAGTTTATAGGAATGAAGTGATTTATATTTTGTTTCTTCCCCTTATCTTTCCTCTGGAGGTTGGTGCTAATAAATGGGAAAGTGGCCAGGAGGGAGGAAGATGCCAAGCAAGGGAGAAAGAAGTATGTCAAGGAAAACCTATGAAATGAAATATGTAAGCCAGATAAGCAAAAATTGAATGTTAATCTCTTTGAAAACAGATATACTCTAGGATGATGTCAAAATTAATTAAGACGTAAACAAGTAGGATTATAAAAATATGTTCCTAATTGTTTGAATCCTAATCGTTTGTGTAAAATACTGTTACACAAGTGCTACAAAGCTTATTTAATCTTTACATCTAAAATGTAAAAATGAATACCATAGTTTTATCTCTGCCTTAAAAAAGGCATTCCAAATCCCACTGAGGCTCCAGAAACCTACATGCAGAGAGTAGTTCCTTCGGGTAATGGAGCAGGATGTTCTCTATGTACACTTAGGCAAAAGTAGCTTTCCACAACTATAAGTGGGGGAAAGGTGATTGCCCTGATGTCTGTGGTTATATCTGCATTACATTGGCATATTTATTTTCTACTTTTATGTTTGTCTTACTTCTTTTGTCTGTATCTTTTTTCCTCTCCCTTTGTCCAAATATTCCATTCATGTTTTATTAGCCTTTGTTTTTCTTCTCTAACTCCTCTTCTCTTCTTATTTGAACCACATTTTCCTGTTTGCCGCCATTGAATCCAAGAAGAAGGGAGTTAAGTGGGGTCAGAAGACTGACTCTCTTATTTTACAAATGAAGAAATTGAGACCCAAAAGGTTAAGTGACTTGCCCAACATCTCATAGTAGTTGGAGGCAGAACCTAAAGCTAAATTGAAAGTCTCTTAAATAACCCTGGACTCATTCCACCACATCTTTAATCTCTGCCATCTCTGTCCTTCACAGTGTAAACTGGCTTTCAGATATTTCGGGCATAATAAAAATAAAAGCAGGAAAGGGCTACAACAGTGGCAGGAAACGTGTCTCAACATGTTCAGTAAGTGCATTAAGCTTCTAATTTCTCACTCTTTCTTGTCATGAAAAGATGCCATCAAGCAAACCAAGCACCTTTGCTGTGCTCCTACTTGCCTATAACTTCCTCTTTATTAGCACCTCTGTCCCCGCCCTTCCCTGCTGTACATGGGCATATGTACCCTTCTCAGCACCCTACTGAATGCCATGAATTGCCCTGCTCCCCTCTACTCCCCTGCTCTTCCTATTCTCCATAGCATTTATCACCTTGTAATATACCATATAAATTATGTATTTATTATAGGTATTGTTCATTGTCTGTCTCTCTGTGAGAATATATAAGCTCCATGATTGCAGAGATCTTTTTCTCTTTTATTTATCAGTATATTACAAGCACCTTGAGTGGTGCTTGTTGCATTATAGGTACTCAATGTTTGTTAAATGAATATGCTGAATGAATAAGCCAGAACGACTGTCACACATAAAGCTTTTTCTTCAGATTCCTAGAGACCCAAGGGTGTAATCATAACCAAAACAAATTTATTATACAAAATAATTAAATTGTCCAACTTGTCTGCTCTGCTTCTGTAGTGTGTATGTATGTATGGGAGAGCAGAAGAGGAAAAGGAAGAGAGGGAAGGAGGAAGAGAAGTGAGAGAGTGCTTCAGGAGGAGAGAGAGAGCTGAAGGGTGTTAATAAAGCATTTATACTGAAAATGGGGCAATTTATAAATGATGTATTTTTAAATTTTAAATCATGGAAGATGGATGAGTTTTTAGGTTCAACAACTTTTAGTCCTCCCTGTTGGGAATTCTGGTACCAATTTATCAAACTTCTCTCTTCAGAACCTATTGAAATTTACAGGTAGGAATAAAAATATCATATTTGTTTTATTTTTATTGCTGGTAAAAATATGTTGGAAAACACAGTCTGAAACTAATATAATTGAGCTTCCTACCTGTCAGCTCCTGTGTCAAAATTTCTCATGTAGTTACAGGAAGGACACCTGGACAACTGCTGACCTCCTTCTGCAGAGTGAGTTCTCTCTACCAGACTCTCTAAAGCAGTAGGAAAGAAGTCATGTCACTGGCAGGAAGGAGATGTGAGAGGAAACCAACAGCTAGAGGTACACATGCTCAGTGAACTTTTCCTCCATCTCTGTGGGAAATGGGAACTGGAAGCTTTCCTCCAAATATTTCCAAGAGGGCAAAAGTTCCTATTTAATGAACCATAAATTCCTGAGGTTCCCCATGACATTTCACTGAGTCACAACTTTTTAAAAAAAGATTCTACAATCATAAAGTGGCAAGATTATTTCAGCAGTTGACCCCAGGATATGTCTGTGCTGACTTCTTGATTCCCCTGCCCCTCTTCAAAGGTGGAAACCAAAGCCAGAAAGCATCTCTTTACAGACATGGAAACAGCCCACTCAGGCTCACTCACGGGCCATCCACTCACTCATGTATCTGGAGAAAGTATAGATAACACTCCATTCCATAAATTACAGAAAATGAATAAAGGTAAAATGCAATCATGACATCATATCAACGAGAAGAATAAATATCACAATAACAAGTGCAGAATTATAATGTTAAAGCAAAGCTAAGAAATGAAACCAGAAGTCTCTTTAAGAAATAGTTTGCAACGTAATCAATGTACTGTATAATTGAAACGAATGATAAATTTTAAAAAGAAAGAAATAGTTTACAATCATCAAGATTCTTTTTTTTTCTTCCAAAACAGCTCTTCAAAAGTCAACAAAATTTCTTGAGCATCTTTGTCACTTTTATGAGAAGGCATACAATTTGCTGGAGTCCAAGAATTTTGACACCTACAGTGCTCCTTGAAGTCTTTTGAATATCAGACTCAATCCCAGGACCCAGGATGTCTGTGTTAATTGACTCACAGTTCCAAACTTGTGGATAGCATTATCCTCTAGCAGGGAATCACAGGAAAATCATTATCCCCTAGAATTATGGGGCTCAAGACAGATCCAGCATCATAAGGTAAAATGTCTGTGGTTTAAACAAAAATGATGACTTATACTCATTTCAAAAAAGTCAACTACTGTTTAATGTTCTAAAATATGTATTTACACAGATATGGTAGGCTGAATAATGTCCCCAAAGATGTCTTAATCTCTGAAACCTATAAATATATCATCTTACATGATGAAAGGGACTTTGCAGATAGGATTAAATTTAATATTTTGAGAAGATGAGATTATCATGAATTTTTTAGGAGGGTTCAATTTAATCACAAGGATTCCTATTAGAAGAAGATAAGGATGTCAGAGAGACGAAAGCAGTAACTGTGGAAGTAGAGATTAAAGTGACACTGCCATGAGCCAAGGAATACTAGCAGCCTCTATAAGCTGGAAGAGGCAAAGAATGAATTCTACCCTGGAGCCTCCAGAAGAAACCAACACCTTGATTTTAGACTTCTGATTTCCAGCTGTAAGAGAATAAATTTGTATTGTTTTAAGTTGCTAAGTTTGTGGTGCTCTGTTATAGCATCAACAGTAAACAAATATAACAGGAAAGTAAAATTCGATAGAAAGTTTTTTCCAGGAAGAAATTAATTATTTCAGCAAAGGATCTATTTGGGGCAAGAAGGAACCTGATATGAATTCAGCAGTTACAAGAAGGCCTGAAGTTCCAGACTTATGTTTTATATAAGAACAGTCTATATTATTGAGAGACAAAACACACAAATGAAGATAAATCTGGAATTTCTTAACCTTAATTCACCAATTAAAACACAGGCATACTAGAGCTTTTCAATCCCTTCCCAACAATTCATTTTGGAAGAAATAACCCTCTTAAAAGTCCACTTTAAAGTTTGTATTATTGGTAAGGTCTATATTTAGAGACTCATATCTAGTCCTAATTTAAAGATACCTTGTTTGATCAGATATGAAGTTCATGCTTTTTTTCCCCCCAGGAGAAAAAAATATAAAAATAATCCTCAAGTATATTAATAGCTATAAATTCCTTTTCCCTATCATTCAATTGATTTACTCTAACCATATGAACACTTTGTTCTACATGCTGAACAAAATTCTTTGCACATAAGGAGGGGTATAGGCCTTGCTAACTTGAAGAATGAAGACAACTGCTATTGCATATCTCCTCTTGAGAAAATAATGTAGGTTTATTCAACCATTATGCTTTCATTGCGATTGAAATTGATTGCAATTTTGCATACATGAACAAGTATTGCTAATATTGCAGTGTCCTGGACCATGAGGTTGGGCATGACCACCACGTAAATAATTAAGAATGACTCAGACCACAGTGTCTCAACTTCTTTTAATGGTGGTCCTTTCTAAGGTGAATTTGTATATGTGATTGAATAATTGTAGTTCTCTTTTTTCCAGACTAAACAGAAATTGGAACAACTGAACTTATTTGATAGTTTTCTGTAATATGCATTCCCTGTGCTTTCCTGATTCTTTTTCCAAGAGTTCCTTATCTTTGTGTCTGTATTATTAGGAGCAGCTTCTCTAATTTGTTACATGTATTTTGTCATCTACTATCTACAGCTTTTGTAGGGGCTACTATAAATTTCTAATTGGGTTCAGTTAAGAGGTACTATTAGAGTACTTCATCATTAGCTCCAGATAATACACCATTCTAAAGAACATCTACGAAATCCTCAACAATGCAGGAATAAGAGGGATCAGGTAGTTCTGCAACAGGAACAAAAGTGTTCACATCTGTCACATACACATCCCTGAACAGTGAATATAACTGTGTGTTAATTTCATTTCATTTTTAGTCCAACTTAAAGACAGACTGAGAGCCACTAGCAGGATTTATGTTTGAACTCCACAGATTGTCAAGAGCTTAGTTGGGTTTTTAAGAGATCTGGATGAAAACTCTTTAGTTATACGCTGTCAGAAAACATGTGAATTGGAATCAATCTCCTTGGTCATGTATCCATTCAGTGAATTTACCAGTAATGCATGTCTTATTCTTGTTTTAACTGGGATTTTCTTTATATCATCAGCAGATATGGGTAAGAGCAAAATAGTCAAAAATAAACATGAATTCAACAGCTATTTACTATACAAAATTAAATTATGAGTTTAGAAGAAACTTAGAGTATAAGAATAAATTTTTCATGGGATCAAATAGAGTTTGGGTTTAATTATGCTTGCCAGATTCATAAGTGTACTAATTGTAAGATTCTAGGAAAGTTACTTAAATCTCTGAAACTTATTTTCCTCATCTGTAAAATGGAGATAAAAATATGTAATTTATAAGATTACAAGGATTATGTATGCTTAAATTAATACATGTAAAGAGCTTAGTATTATGCCTTCCACATAGAGAGCACTCAAAAAATCAAAACTTTAAAATTTTCATTATTATTAATAATATTTTAAAAATATAATTAACTCTACTGGAATGGCTTTTAAACAAATTACAAATTTTATTTTGGTCATTTAGTGAAAAGTCTAGGGCTAAGGGAATCAAGGCCAATGCAGCAGCTGCAATATTTTCAATGTCCCAGGCTCCTAGACTGCAAAACTGCTCCAGCTTCCTCCCCATCCCCTCCTCTAATATCATGCCAACATCTCAGAATAGGAAAAACAAAAAACAAAAAACAAAAAACAAAAAACAAAAAACAGACCATAACAGTTTACTCCACCTCCCTTTTAAAGAGTTTTCCAGAAAGTACCATCTAATGACTTCTGCTCATGTCTTACTGGCCATAGCTATGTCACATGGCCAGCTCTAACTTCAAAGAAGCCTAGGAAATATAGCTTCAAAGCAGGCTGGGGAAAGTTTAAAGAACTTTTTAAATGAGTACATTGCTACTACCAAAAAAATCAAAATTCTATTAGTGAAAAAGGAAAAGCAAATGAATATTGGCTAGGCAATCAATGGTCATGGATGCATTATTTTGATGACTTTGTGTCCTATAACCAGAGGAATCTAGGTGTAACAAAACTACTAGAAAACCAAAGACCCCTCATGTGGTTAATACTCTTTGCCTTGACTTTTCTCTAACCACCGATAGACTATTTTCCACATTTTTCTTGTTTCCTTGCTAGTTGTACCTCCACTAAGGGATACTTCCAATACAGTAACATTAACATTAAACAGTAAGGTTCAATCAAGGCTCTCTTTGGATTCTCCTAAAGAATTTTAGTCACCTAATGTTGCACCTTGTGTGACTCTGTGTTCATATTTGTCACTCTCTATTAAATATCCTTCATTTGAATATTCTTAATGAATGTGTCCAGATCAGTTTTATTATATTCTTTTTCTACCAGACTATATCACCAACTCTCCCCCTCCATTAAAACAAATAACACAGCCTTTTATTTCTTAAATCTTATAGTCTTTCTAACTCTGTTTTTGTTCTTGTTTTTTTAATCTTTGACTTTTATTTACCCTCTCATCAAGCCCATTACCTCAGCCTCATTTTCCCTCACCTCTTTCCTAACATCAAATCAATTGCTAAGATTACCAATTCTTTTTCCTAAATAGCTTATATAGCTATGACTTTCCCCACAGTCACCAACCTACACCAGGCCACCATTATATTTTTTCAAGAATATTATACTGCCACCTCTTTAGCTTTCTTCTTTCAGTCTTGCTCACCTCCCATCTATTCTTCACACTCAGATAGAGCAATCTTTCTGAAATGCAAACTTGATCATAATGACTGCTTAAATCTCTCCAAAGCCTCCCCAGTTCTCGTAGGATAAAGTATAAACTCAATGTGACGTAAAAAGCCTTCATGATCTCTTTTCTCTCCATTCACAACTTTATCCTGTAAATTCCAGTTACATGAGCATTTTTAAAACTTTTCTAAAACCCTATGTCCCTTTACTTTATAGCCTTTTGATATTTAATTCCTTCTAACTAGAACATTTCTCTCCTTTCTCCCTCCCTTTTTGCTTAATGAACACTCATCCTATGAGACCCTGCTTATCTATCACTTCCTTCAGGAAGCCAGTAGCCAAGACTCAAACCTCATTAGAACTGGATGGTTATTACTTCTTCCTAGCCCATTTTTCTACATTCAGTTTTCCTTCATCAAATAAACATGTCTTACCTTAGTATTATTTTGATGACTACCTATTAGTGACCTCTAGTATTTTCAAATTTGTATCCCAAAGTAAGAGCTAATTTTTATTCGCAGAGGTCAAAACTCTTATTAGCCATTAGGGAATTTCCCTGTATAACATTTCCAAATTTGTCTGACCCAACCAGAAAAGCCCAGTACTATTTATTGCAGAGCTCAAATCTCCTCATTTCCGGATCATCCAGCATTATACATGTGTATCTCAGGCTGTCTTTTCCTACCCTCCTATCTTCAAGCACTCCCCTTTGTTCTGATACTTCATAAGGCTTCCTTTTCCACAAAACTGCCCAATGCAGGCTCCTAAATTAAACCATGATGATCACTTCAGCCTTAACAGTAATGTGAAATCATAGTTGGTTACATTTATATGTTCATTTTCTTTCTTTCCTACTGTAATTTGTGGAGAGGGTTTCCTCCTTCACTGAAACTATTTAAAAGAAGGGATCTTGCTTTTTACATACTTTACATATAAAATATATTCTACTAAGAAAACCAGCAATAATGTTTAAATTTTTTTTAATTTAAACATTTAAAATAATGTTAAATATTTAAAATAATGTTCTACCTCAGTTATTTTGTTCAAATCCTATTTAAAATTAATAATATGGCATACATCTCTATCACTGAGAATATTGTTGTTTTAATATGACTTAGGGTTTTTCAACTATTGGGAATGCCAAACTGATTTCTTAAGAAATATTTATGCAACCATGAAGTAGAAAACATTGTAGTAATCAATTAATATAAGAAGGGATAACAGAGAACACTAGGACTTTTGATAAATGATATATGAAAGAATGCTAAATTAGACTTGTTGTCAGATGTAATTAGAAGACAATAGTGATATTTCTTTATGTCAATATCATATATCTGACAAGAATAAGGCACCTCTATTAGTTGATATTCTCTTAGCCAAAAAGAATATAGTTAAGCAAGAGGGATTATGTAATGCTCTCAATAGATTTATAGAAAATAATGAACACATTATATTTTAATGTCTTATAAACCGTCAAATTATTAATGATCTGGAGAGACTATTTGCACTTTCTCATTTAGAAGTTGTTTCGACTTTAATTAAATATCTTCATGCAACAATGAAGCACTTATTCTAGCTTTCTGCTTTGTGCATGTGAATTAATGTAGGAATACCCAGAGAGTTCTGATGTGCTCTTTCACAGAAGTGACTAAAATGGCTCCAAAGTGAAATAAGTATAGTGATGGAGTCAGGCCTTGGAAGGTGGGATTAATGCTGAAGAGTGTTAAGAAAAGAGGACACAGTACTGGCTTCTTTCCTAGCAAGTTATTATCTGAAGTTGAGCCAACAAAGTTCAGGATGTCTTGTTTTCTTCTAATTCCTGTTGATCACAGATGACAACACAATGCATAGAGTTGTTGACAATATGGACCTATGTATTTTTTATTACTTGTGTTATTTTCCAAAAACGTTCATCAGCCATTTAAGAAAATGTAAAATTCAAACTGTTGGCAGATTTCTAGACAATATTTTTAAAGTATATTTCCTTTTTGATTCTTCCAGAAATGAAGTTCTCTTGGATATCACTTTTCTTTGAAATACTGAAATATTAAAACTTACTTCTTGAGAGTGTAAATTACAGATATTTTTAAAGTAAGACACTTAGTAATTTGATTAAGCTACATTGCTAAAATTAATTTGAAGCTAGCAAAAATTATAAAACATTTTGCTCTAGCAATTATGGGGAATTGTATGTATCCCTTGACAAGTTTTCAAATTGAACAGAAATATCTGCCTTGTTAGAGATTTTTTAAATGTCCTGGCTAAGTTTTCCTTAATTATTTCTCCTTTTCAGTCAGCTGTGTTATTGCCCTACTGGTTTAAAGGTTAAACAAAGTACTAGATCTGTCAAAGTGAGTGAAACCAACTGGTGAGGAGCTATCAGAAGGTAATCAGGGCTAATAGGTACATAATGGCTAACAGGGTCCTGTTTGCACTCAGATACATCACCACAGACAGAACAGTTTTCACTGATGTCCTTGTTAAAGAAAACGTGGAACAATCCAGACATTCTGTGGTTAAAACCAAGTGAGCAGACAGATCTCATGCCTTTACCCCACCCACCCAACCCCACCCCCTGCCCAGGATAAAAAGAGCTGATAAAACTCAAGCTCTGAAAGTAATAGATTAAAATTTGCATTTGTGTAGTGAAACTATTATTTCAGAACAGAAATTGCAAACTGAGCCCTTACCTTGTGTTAATTTTTAAAGTGACACAATTTCCACAAGAGATGTAGGCTTCTTTAAAAGATCTCGGTAATCTAGTGTTTCTCATAAGACCCTTTTAAAGTAGTATTTACACAAACACTTGATTTAAGTAAAATAAATCAGATAAGAGGAGAAAAAATGAAAGCATAATAATCAGAGCTAGTAGGATCCTAGGGGCCTAAAATTATTCCTGCATTTTTTTCTTTTTGGTCTTATGATATACTTTCATAAATTATTGCTTTCCCTAACCAGCTAAGTATAAGCTCTAAGTCTTACTAGCTGTTTCTTAGAACAACATCTACACCATAACTACTGGCTGTGTGTGATTTTACTGCTTCATCATTTTGACAATTATCTGTTGTGGCTTAAGTGCTTGCAAAGCTTAGTGTAAACAATAATGCAGGGCATTAAAGCATTTATTTACTGTGTGGTAAAACTAATTCTTTTTAGTAGTTCTTGCAATAGCTGACAGAAAATAAAATCTAAGATACATGCAAGAAACAATGGGCCTCTTACCATAATACTTTAATCTTTTGAGGACTAGTGAGCAAGTTTAGAATAAAACTCTATTTTTCAATTATATGTATCCATACATCTTGGAGTTTAACATCATCTTTGCAAATAACAACGACACTACATGTATCTTCTTTTTAAATTAAGGGTTGTACAGATTGCTTCAGAATTAAGTTCAGAGTTTGCATAACTTAGAAAACAGCAGCACAGTACTTCCCAGTATCTAAAGCCTTGGGAGAGTCTTTTGAGTTCTTCCATCAGGTTGTTAAAGCCAGGAAACTGTGTTTGAATAAAATGATCTAAACAAATCAGGAGCCAAAACAAGTAGAAAAGAGAGAGACGTCTAACAGCACCAACTCGTTCTCATCCCACCCCATTGCATTTTTGGGATATCAGAAAAACATGTGCGAATTAAAGCTATGGTAGCTTTAATTTGTCAGCCCACATATTCAGCTTCAGATCACTCTCCAAGTCAACAGGTTTCCAAGAGTCATGTTTTCATAGTCATTACTGTCCATTGCTGTGTCACATTTTATAATGGAATTGGAATCCTAAAGTTAAGCAGAACTTTTTAAATGTATTTTGTTCTGTTGTGTTTCCAAAAAACTTCCACTTTGTTTGAAATCTGATTTAAATTAGCCCTTCCAAGTATTCTCTGAAGAAGACTGAGATTTTTATCTCTCAGAGAGTTTGTAGATTTTTCTTGTGGAGTCACAGACAAGTCTCCTTGCTTCAGATCAAAACCCCAAGCAACAGGTTGATTCTTCGTTTCTATACTTAACTTACATGACATAAATTTCTAAGATCTGTTTAAAAGTCACCAAAAATTTTTTTTTAAATAAAATCATGAATCCACATTACAGGTAAGTTTAAAATTATTCCCTTGCAAAAAAAAAACTGCTTTATGTCTTCCCCAGAATATAGACAAAATCTAGATTAAAAGAAAACTGCTAATTATGGCTCTTATTGTTATTAACCAAAAATACCAAACACACACAGGTGTTTGTTTTCCCTCTTCTGCATGAGTATGATGTGTGTACGCCTATGAAGGACAAGTCTAATATTTAGGAAGAATAAAAATAATCTACAAGATGGCACAGAAAAGACATCAAACATCTGTCTCCTATACCAAAATATCTCATGCAAGGAGGTTGTTCTGGTGTACGTAATCATCACTCACTTTATACGATTATACCCATGATCTTTTGAGAGTTAATGATGATATTCAAATATATGTTTCCTGTGGAATTACCCATTTTCACCTTGGCATGAATCAGTTTACAGTTGCATGATTCTGAGGAAACAGAATCAAGACAAGGATGCTGGAGAAAGGTCAAGAGGAGAACTTTCCCAAGGTTGGGGGGTCTTGGGTGTACCACTTCACTGGTGAAAGGGTGCATGGTCTTAAAATATGGGCACAAATTGACTCTAGAGTGGAGAAAGGAGTCTACAGTAAAATGAGGTAAATATTCACTAAAAAAAATTTTATCACTTTATATTTTGCTCTCTCATTATGTATATATTTTTTTCTTCTCTTTCTCTCTGCATATGTAATAATCTGGATATATACATGCATTAGGGAGACAATAAATCCATGAATATTTGTATTTTCACAATATTTTTATTTTCATAATTACTGTTTGCAAATATCTTTCTTGATTATACCTGTGAAGTAATTTATATGCAAATGGCAGTTACATTATACATTATAGGCCAACATGTCTATTTTTCTCCTAAAATAATATGCAAGTTTATTCCTAGCTCTCTCTTTTAGAAAGAAATTAGTTATTAATATATGTATGCCAATTCTTATTGACATGAACTCAAGATTTATAAAAGGTGGTAAGTTAGACAAAAAATACATCCTGATTTAATACAATTAAATACAATATAATTACTGATACTCAATAAACACTATTGACTGATGATTTTTTCTTAAATCACATCTCAAATATTTACTTATAAATATTAAATTCTCTACTAGAAGAATAACCTATTAGACTACTTCACGGGTTTATTTTTATTAAGATATCTAAAGCTATTAATGACAGCCTTACCATTAATAGGGAGTCTATTTTTGATAAAAAAAAATTTATTTTAAAATATTTGAAATCACTTCGAAGTTTTAATCTTCTCAACAATTCTTTAATGCTTCCCCTAAAGAATTTAAATATGTCAAAAATCCTGACTTCTAAAGCTCAGGGGTAGTAACAATTGCAAAAAAAAACCATGTATATTGCAATTAATATTTCCACTGAATCCCATCTACTTCCACTACTCTGCAGTTTTAAAAAACAGGAACATACTGATAATACCTACTCAGGGACCACACTGTATATCATGAAACTCATTGAGAATAACTCACACTCAGCATTCTCTTTTTGCTGGACATAAGTCCTGGGGAACAAGAAGCGGCAAAATGGGTGAGTTGTAAGATCAGACCAATATGTTTCACAGATAAGTCTCTCCAGAATATTGGTCAGTTTATAACAGTTAAACAACATCAAAAGAGCTGAGGCTTAAGTACAGAAAGCCTGGAGCAAAAGAGCTCAAGTTATAAATGGAACCACTTCCATATATCAAACATAAGAATAAAGGGTAGGGAAAAGTTTTTATGGAACAAAGAAAAGTGAAAAGTGCTTTATTTATTTATTTTTAAATGGCCCTTTCCCTGTCCTTTTTGTACAAAGTTCTCATTGGCATTACCCTTGGATAAGCTTGGGAAAATGTTGTTGTCACTGGGAAAAAAAAAAATGTTGCCACCTGTAAGCCATTAAGCTTGGGATGGAAATCAAGCCTGAAAACTGCCAATGGTTCTAACATTTAATTTTAAATGCAAGGGGAACAAGTCAGAAGCAGGGAGTCACTCAATGAATCCAAGACCCAAAAGAGAACATTTGGGATTCTATGCATTTAATCAATATCACCATGTTGCTTGAGTCTACACCTGCAGAATGTGTTGCTTTTGTCATTTGTTCTCTTGGAGAATAAATGGAACTTCTGTAAGTAAAGCCATAGAGATTGGAACTATAAAACCATGTTAATATTAATATTTAATCAGCAAACATATAATTATGTTATCTCTTTGCAGGATGAGAATATTCCTGTATTATATATATATATTATATATTTTATATAATTATTTTATTATTTATATAATTTATATTATATATATATATATATATATATATAAATCCTAATTTGCCCTCTCCAATAATTCAAGTTAAAACTCTCAGAATCAAAAGTTTCCACAATTTTTTTCAGCAGATTGGAATGGGATGGGGAGATAGTAGAGTCTAATGGTGGAATTTTGATAGCTTCTGGAATGCTGAATTTCTATGTGTGATAATTGCCCTTTCATCAAATATAATTGCTCATAACTTGAAAAACAGTAAAAAGACTATTGTATAAAACATTCATATAGAAATTAAAACAAGTCAGAGCAAAGAGTAATTTTATAGCTTCTCTCATGTCAAGTACTTCAAAAATTGCATTTGCACTTTAATTCTACCTCAGTTGCACTTAGAAATTAGGAAATCAGCTTCCAGCCGTCCTTATTATCCAGCTTGGGGTCTCAGAGGTGTCCCAGCAAAATGGATTTTAAAGTCTGCTAAGTGCATTGCAGGAAATTGATCCAAATTAAATGCCTCTATTAAGAAATGACCAATGTGTATCTCTCCTAAATTTGTTAATGAAGATTTTAGAAATACTTACAAATATTCTGAGGTTTTTTGCCTTACTTATAGACAAATACTTCAAAGATTAACTTCCTCTTGGTAATACAGAACACAGTTAGAAGAACGAATGTCTTCATTTAAGCTAAAATATCTGACATTCAATAAAATTTCATCATTTATTAAAATACCTGACATTCGGCAGTGTCTTAAGTAGAGCTAATAGCTACAAACATTGTTTCTTCCTATTTCTCGAATTGCTTTCCATGCAAACATTATAGTCTTTTTCTCTTCCCTTATCTCCAAAACTTTTTCTATCAATTATCCACATATTTCTCAGTATCTTCTTTCTCTCCACTAGTTCATTTCCTACCAGTTAAAATAAAAATCAGTTTCTCTCTTTAAAAGAAAATAATTGAAGACAGGCATTCAAACAAATATTTGTACACAAACACTTATAGCAGCACTATTCACAATAGTTAAAAGGTGTCAATAACCCACATGTGCATCAACTGATGAATGGATAAACAAAAATGGTATATCCGTGTAATGGAATAATATTCAACCCTAAAAAGGAATAAAGTGCTAATACATGCTACATGTGGATGAACATTAAAAACATTATACTAAGTAAAAGAAATCAGACATATATTGTATAGTTCCTTTTCTATGTATTATCCAGAAGAGGTAAATCCATAGATACAGAAAGAAGATGAGTGGTGTCAGAGCTTAGGGGAATGGGGAGCAGGGTTTGAAATAGGAAGCAGTCACTGATGCTAGTTCACAGTTTTGTCCTACTTATCAAATCCCCGAGGACACCTTTTGTATCTTTAGACCATTAGACTGTAAGTCCCTTCAAAGTGGGAATTGTGTCTGTATTGTTCACCCATTTATGACCCAGTATCTAGTAGTTTCTAGAAAGTAGGTATTTAAAATATACTGAATTGAAGTTAATTCAAAATTTTTCTTGCTTTCCCTCTTTGCAGCAATTGACATTATCACATTTTCTTCCTTCTTGGCTTCTCTGAAATCACTGAGTTCTGCTTTGCCCAGAACTGTGTATTTTTCCCTGACCCTGCACCTCAAATGTTGATGTCCCCAGAAATCCATCTTCACTCTATTCTCTCATTTTACTCAATATGGCCACACAAAGCAACATTTTCTACCTTCTCACTTTTACCTACTATTGGTCAATCTTAATTTCGTTTTCACTTATCTTCTTAACAAACATTACTCATCTTTCAGGTCTCAGGTCAGTTGTAGCTTCCTCTGGAAAGTCAACTCTAAAAGATAAGCCTTAAAAGATAAAATAAGATATTCTTTTATTTTGTTCTGTTTTGTTTTTTTACATCACTGTATACTCACACTTTCGTGGACTTATCACATTGAATGGCATTTGATTACATGTCTTTCTCTCCAACTAAGCTTCATAAATGAGAATGATGGTTATATCTTGTTTGTTACTACACCACCAGTGCTGAATGAAAAATCAGTTAATAAATGAATACATCTGTAGCTCCAAGCTCTGTTTTAAGAAATTATGCAATAGTTCTAACAGCTTATTGGATCTTCTCTGGATGACCTGCAGACATCCCAGACTTGGAGATGAACTTGTTGTTCCCACTCACACTCCTGCCAAAATTTCTAAATTCCTATCACCATGTTAATTAACAGATATTTGAGAGTTATCCTCAGAGATTTTTCCCCTTCAGTCCCTATACTCAGACTCGAGATTCTGTTGTTCTGGTTCTTTTTAAAATCTGTTTTATATTCCCACTTACTCTGTCACTACATTAGTTCTGCTTCTCATCTACCATATTTCTCCTGGATTATGACAAAAACCTTTGAAATTTTTGAAATTTGATTTTTTGCATCTAGTTTTCACCCCTCCAACCCAGTCTCCTCACTGCCACCAGAGTTATCATAACAGATCATATTATGTCACGGCTTGAAAATCTTCAGTGCCTCTGTCATCTAAAGGATGAAGAACACCATATTATAACACAGAACATGCTCCAAGACATGGCTCATACTTATCTTTCTAGCTGTATCTCCCATTCCTTCCAATCAAAATAACTTACCCTCCAGCCCATGCTGAACTAGTCTTTCATTATAAAACCTATGAAGTTCTTTCATACACATGACTACAAATGTTCTTAGAAAAATTTACCCATCTTTTAAGACCCAACACAAAGACCCTAATCTCTTCGAGGCATTCCCCAGCCTTTCTAGAAAGAGTTCCTCCCTCCCCTCTTTGTTCACTTATAGAATGCCATCACAATGCATTCTAATTATCACTTTGTACTGATCGCATTATAATTATTTGTTTTTAAGGATTTCTCCCCACCCTCTGAAAGCCAGCTAATTTTGTACAAGTCTTGGCTTCTATTGCAGTGCTGGATATAGACTAGATGCTCAATGAATGTTTGATGAATGAATGAGTAGATGTGTGTATACATACATGTATTTATTTACATATATACATATATATAATATATTGAATATGAAAGTAAATTTGATTATATTTTATTTAAAGTATATTTGTAATTTAATACATCTGTGAATTTCCAAGTAAATGTTACACATTCTAAAATAGTTATTAAAGAATTCACACTATGGACAGATGGTAAAGAATAACTGAGAATCCTGAAGGATACATATGTGCTCACACATTCTCCTTCATTCTCTCTGCCTCGCTTATGCCTTCCTGGCCCCACCAAGCCTGTCACTTCTCATCTTCCCACCCTGCCAATTCCCATGATCAGAGAAGGCAAACTGAAAAGGATGCCATTGGAGAGGGTAAGGGGTACAGAAGGGCCATGTAGCCTTAGAAGTTTGGAAAATGTACTGTTCTATACAACAAAAAACAAATGTTGTAAAAAGTACCCCTATGACCCGATCCTGGCAGCTTATGAGTTTTCTAATACCCATCAGCTATGTCAGATCATAGGTTGAGATATGTTGCAAATTTCACAGGAAAAAAAAGCATTCTGTATCTCCCATCTTATCAATGCCTGCTATAACATAGAAGTGCATGTTTGTCCTTCCATGTAGTTCATTTAGAAAGAGTGGTAGCTTTTGTTTGTGTTTTATCATTTGTTTGTTTTTCTACATGTGACACTTTATTGCTCACAAAATAGTTGTTAATGATCAAAATATAAATAAAGCCATATGCCTTGATAATGCTTCAGTATCACTGCAAATAGTCTGAACTTACAGGAAGTTCTTTTTTTCAAATAATAAATATCATGATAGTTATTATAGATGATAAAAACATCCAAGGGAAAATATTAATGTTATGAGGGAATGAGGTTTGAAACTACATGAAACACACCAGAAAAAAAAAAAACCTACTAATTACAGGATCTTAGTCACTGGTTTTAAATCTGTAACTGAGATACCAAAAAATCTAAAATCATTTGGATTTAAAAACGCAAGGGAGATGAAAACCAAACTAACATAATCAAATTATCAGAAATTTATGAAAACACTTCATCACCAATTCAATTCATTATTAATGTATTATATCTATAACAAGAAATCTTATACATTTAAAAAATTAGATCAGAAAGAAACTCAGATTTAGAATAAAAGTATAAATATCCAAATCAATGTCTTGGAAAGCAATTTAGAAAAGTAAAGTAGTGTTACTTGTATTGTTATTGAATTTTCAGTACACTCTTAATTATTGTCAACAAAAATTAATAGCTATCTTCCATTTTTCTTCATGCTTAAATAAGAACAGCATTGATAGCAACAACGACAAACACAAATAATCATGGCACCCTGGTCGCCCAAATCTGATGTTGCCCTGGAGTAGCCAGCTCATTCATACCTGTGGATAGAACCATAGATCAAGGTGGCATAACTACTAAATAAGTTTCACAAATGAGGCTATTGAAACAAATAATAAAAACAATAAAACTAAATTTATTTCTGAGCAGAGAGAACTGAAAGAGAATGAGAAGCAAAAAGGAGATGTTGTGAAACTGAATTTCAGATAAACCTATTATAGATGAGGGGACTTGTTGGCATGGATCTTTCCTCATACCCTGTGCCCTTAACTTCTATTACTGTGAACACTCCAGTTCTGTAAAATACAGTCACACCATTTTTTTCAAGATTAATACATAAAAGAGTAAAAGATTGCTCCTGGGCTGAGACCCTGTATGCTAAGTTTCATCCTGGAGCACATTTTTATAGCCGAGTTATAAACCTTTGAAAATAGATGTTTAGAATGGAAATGTTAAGAGACCCCTAAGTGTAGT
This sequence comes from Eidolon dupreanum, assembly GCA_028627145.1. NCBI lineage: Eukaryota > Metazoa > Chordata > Mammalia > Chiroptera > Pteropodidae > Eidolon > Eidolon dupreanum. Next base: position 51,332,451 of record CM053501.1, on the reverse strand, counting down.
GGCACAAATAGTACTGGCATCATTCATCTAGAAAAGGTATGTAGGCAGCTATAGTATTAAAGTTTATGCTTCAGATAAAGGAGCCTGGACATGGTCAGGTTGTATTCTATCAGGGATTTAATCACCCTTTGGATAAAAATTTATGGTGATGGAGGTCAAGGGGTGGAAGTGGGTCAGGGAAAAAGAGGGAAGGAAAGGTTGATGCGTCATTTCGATGTTATTATTTTCTTGAGGTGTCGTGGAAATTTCTCATGACAAACTGAGCTAACTAAAACTGCCAACAATAAATAATGACTGGAATTATTACATTGTAATGAATTTTTATTATCTTAAATCATGCAATACTAGCTAATACATCCTTTAAATAAAGTTATGTTGCCCTTATAATAAGTAATTTTTGATTTGGAACACATTATGTCCATACAGCTGTAGAAGAAAACAAATTTACAGTAGCGGAAATGAAATAATGAAACATTTAGAATATTCTATTTTCTGTTCTAAAGTAAATTTTCATGTTCTTAAATAGTTCCATGGTAAGTTTTGCCTAGTTTACACTGTGTCTTTGAATATGTGGAAAATATTTTGCAATACAATCTCTTGCTTCCAAATATGTCTTTCTTCTGACAGAATTTACCTCTTCCCTGATGTTTCCATGGATTCTCAGACAGCATAATTCTTCTTTGACATAATTTTTTTCTGGACAGATAATGTAATGATTTGGTTCCCAAGATAAATCTACATATAATCTCTGAGAACATGATTACTCAGTAAACAGTATAAAAGTAGCATATGGTAGTATCGCCAAAATTAGAAATTGGGATGCAAATATTCAAATGATAATCATTCATTTCTATAGCCATTACTTGCCCAGAGAAAGAAGCCACAAAGGAGAAAGGGAAGGAGAATTCCAGTCTCCATGGACAGATTATTTCGGATAAATTAATTAGATAACAGAGAAGGCTATAAAGTTACTGTTCAAGGAGCTAGAGACCCAAACCCAAAGAGAATGCTCTTTAACTTCTAATAGTTGTAGTTGATACAGTAACAAGTTCATGGAACTCGTAGTTCCACTGAATACATCCTAGTGTATTATTAATGCTCCAATTCAATTCAGGAAATTTAAGTTTGTGAATTCCTGTTAAAAAAAATGTAGAAATTCTAAATTATGTGTTCCTGGTAACTATTCAGATTGAGATTTTACAGTATGCCCTTAAAGTAGGGGGAAAAATATCATCAAGTTCTTCACATATCAGATACTAATCTTTCATGTGCCTATTCAAAACTGGCTAAATCCATAAGACTTCTTGTTTGAAAATGTAGTATATCTTATGTAAATATCACATATACATACAATAAATCAGTATTTCCAAAACTAATTTTTCAAACTATGCACTTGAAAAATAACTTTAAAAGTCTATTGTCTGACACTGTATAAATGAAACAACATATGGATTTTCTACCCATTGTTGTATTATGGAGCTATGAAAATTCAGAACATTTAAATTCATATGTTATAAGTTGTTATGCTGTTGAGTTAATATGCATTTAAAATAAAAACTGAACTATGATTCAAACTTCCTGAAGACATAGTATTTGTGTTCCTTGTTCTTTTCCCAGTCTTGCTGCATGATTCAATACTCTCTTCATTAACAGATATAGACACTGAACCAAGAGTTGGAAGATTAAAAAAAAAATCTCTCAGCTGTTCACCTCTAAAATACACTTATTTGTCATTTTTAGGATTCCATATTTATCCTTTCCAGGTGCTTCAAATAGTTAAAAATAAACAAAATAAACATGTTAAACAAATATATCAATTCCTCAGTAATTTAAAATGCTGTGGGTTTTAAGAATGCAAAAGTACTGTTAGAAAATTCTCTGGGGGTCATATAACCATTCTATTTGTGGCTCTTAATATTTAATAATGTTGCTGCAGGAATTCATTCCTAATCAGGAAATGTGTCATTTGCCCTTGAGCACGGTCTGTGGAGTCTGAGAATAGTGCCAGGCACATGCCATAGGTCATGTAAGATGCCCACCTTATGACTAGCTGTTATAAATAAGGGCTCTGGGGTCAAATCTGTCTGTTCTTTGAAGAGGTTTGGAGGTTTCACCCTGAAAGCAATACCAGTCCTCAGTCTGGAAACCAGGTCCCCAAGGAGACCCTGGGCGAGCACTTTCAAATAGCTCAGAGTGAGAGAAGAGGCACAGCAAATGTCAACTTACATAAACCCATAATAGAAGAGATGAGAAAATAGTGTCCTTTTTGCAAGGGCAGAAGTCTAACTTTCTTAGGGAAAAAAAAATGTGCACACTCATATGTAAAAAAGGGGCAAGGCTAATAAATAAATCTAGGCGTTGGCCTACCTTATAGGTGGGCAAAGAGTTTGGTTTAAGTAACCTGCCAAAAGGAGAAGAGACAGAGAAGGGACATGACTCCGGCTTTCCCTGTCACTGACAGGGCTTGTTTGGAAAGACTATTTTTATACAATGGGGTCAGTAGGAATCATCAGTCCTATTAAAGAAGGGGACAATGAATAAATAGATTCATTATAAAGACTTACTACAATATCACTTTTATTTATAGGAAAGCACACTCCAATGAAAATATATAATTCATAGTGCAAAGGATTATGAAATATAAATTGCCCCCAAAGGTTAATTTTTTGATGTCTGCCCCTGACCAATTCTCTCTTGAATTCCTAAGGCCCAGGACATTATCTCCAGGGTCCTTCTCCTGGACTAGTCCATTATTTCCATTTTATTGAGCTAATAAAATCATTGTCTCTATTACCTCCTCCATTATTTGTCATTCTCATGTCTTATTCATGTTTTACACTTACCTTATTCATGTTTTATATTTTATATTCTTTTCCCAGAATCCTGAAACCAAAGTCTGCCAGACCAATTGTGTAGACAGAAGCCAGAAAGATTATTTAGGGTGTCCCCTCATGGTCCCAAAACATCTTGCATTAGAAGATATATTTTTACCTACGAAAGTTTTGTTAACCCCTAAATAGTTGATTTCATATTACTACCCTGATAAAGGTATAAAGTACTCTATGTGTATGTAAATAAGTATGTATATACATGCATATACATATATAAATTAACTTTTGTTTTTCATTTCAAACTGTATTGTATTAATCACAGTAACATCTATACATAGCTTAAAGACAGTGTATAAATGATTAATTTTATATATAAACGAGACTTGGTTATATATGTATATGTGTCTGTGTCTGTGTGTGTGTGTGTGTGTGTGTGTGTGTGTATTTGCAACAACTCTGTCCCTAATAGCACTACTTAAGAGCACACAACCTAGAATTACTGCACACAACCTAATAACTTGAGACCTGCCTGCATTTGGTCAGTCCAGGCCAAAAATATCTGACCTGAACGATCATCTCATCCAATATAAGTGCTTACCATGGACATAAAACACCTGGACATTGGCACTAGGTGAATCTGAGTTTCGCCCTTTTCAGAGTAATATTCTCACTGCCATCTCAGCCATCCATGTGACCTCTCAATTGCAGTGGCCACTCACTTTTGCACTATTACACTGACACTTTGAAGACACCAAAATATATTTGACATGGATCTCAAATCCTCCTTGTTCTATTATAAGAGAGAATTAAAAGGCCATTATAGAGTAACCCTGTAGGATGAGTGCTAATTCTGAGAAGATCGAGCATCTTACCAGGTGGGGCATGCAAGAAAGCCCTTTCAGTGGCTCTCAGATTGTGTCATGTGAACAGTTCTCCATATAAACAAGTTTGGCCAAAATACTTTTTAGTAGGAGATACTCCTCAAAATTAGGCAAACTTGAATACAAAGAGAAGTATAAGTAGATTGTAATTCTTGCCCAGGGGTCTACTAACTTGATTTGTACCCACTTTTGGAAAGACTCCCTTCTACTGAACCAGGTAGTGCTAAAAAAGAATTCTCACATTCTGGGAACCCAATAGTCCTCAGTATGTTTGAGGTAAGAACCAGAGATTTTCTGTTTATTTTAGAATGTTCAGAATAAGATACTTTTGTCTGTACATTCACTCACATTATGATTTTACAGCTACCATTCCAACATAACTGTCAAGGGTTCTCACAGGGGTGCTTATGAGTAGAGTCAAATTTTACTTAGTTTTCCCGAGGGAGTCCTGGATTGTACCTGCTAACCTGAAGTAATAACTAATACTAACTTTCCTACTCAAAAGTATTCTAATTTGTTAGATAAATTATATATTCACTCCAAGTATAAGGTATCCTCAAGTGTTAAGCCCTCCAAAATACCATCTAGGATCACAACATGTTCATCCTAATTCAGATTTTCTTGATTGATGATAGTAGTCCCCTAAGGGTTTCTATAAAATGCAGATTCCTGGGCCCCAACCCACTCTCCTGGGAAGAGTCTGGAAATGCCTGTGCTTAAGAGGCACTGCAGCTGACTCACCTGAACGATAAAATCCAATCATTGCCACTCTCAAGAATTCAAGAATTGTTCCCTAAGCTCCATTTCTGTGCAGCACTATTCTATACACCTCCTCTTTCCTCTCTGCCTTTGGAAGAGGTCCACTTCCTAAACTTCCCAGGCTTAATCATAATTCTAAAGTGCTTCTACCCCTAATTTGTCTCATTCCACCCTCACACAGACTGTTCCATATAGAGTACTGGCTGCCCCAGTTACTGGAACTGGCTGGTACTCATGCTTCAGAGTCGGTATACATATCTCTTCCCAATTCAGTGATGTCATGTTGGCAGCTTGAAATCAGCCATGATGAGAATATTTACACCATTTGTCAAATGCTGCAAATAAAGCTTTCCCTCCCTATCCCCAGCCCTAGAGCCACTTGTTAAACATTAACCCTCTGTGAAAAACATAGTAGGTTAAGAATCTCCAACTTTGGAAAATGTACATGATGTGAAACTGAGGTGTTATGTTAAAAATAAATGTATGATAACTAAAAAAAAAAAAAATTAACCAGAACACCACTAGCTAAGCTAAATATTCTGCTAAATATTCTATCACCACTTTAAATAAATAAAACAAAGAAACATCAAATGTTTCCTAAACAGAGCCAGTTTTGTTTTAGGTTTGTAGGACAAAGCCAGAGAAAAGATTCCATCAGAAGAATATCACATTTGTGCTTTATCTTCTATGGTATTTTATTACAAATTTTTTATTTCCTAAATATCAAAAATAAATTATTTAAATTGTGGAAATTTAACTTCAAATTCAAACTATCCTCCTGAATTTCAGGCTTGTGCTCAAATTTAAATATGAAAATATCATCTTTATTACAAACAAGTTTTTTTATATCAATATAAAATTGATGCATGATCATTACAGAAACAACGTATTTTTAAAAATTTCTTTTAGTACCATGTACCTAGAGATATCTATTATTAACTCTTTATTTTGTTAGCTATGTTTTTCATTTTATAATAAACATCTTTCCATATTAGTGAGTATACTTTTACACATAAATGTGAGATATATAATGTTCTGTTTTGTGAATATAATTAATTTATATGATAATCTGATTTATCCCTTTTTGTTTAAAATATAGTTTCCAAAGTTGTGTTATTAAAAATATCACTAATATGAACATTTTGAACATATTTTGCATGCATTTTTCATTGCATTCAGAATAAATTTATTAAAGGAGAATTGTTCTGTTATCTTTTTGTTAATATTTTTGATAGGTACCGTTAAATTACCCTTCTAAAAAGGTTGTGCCAATCTAGTGACCTGAGTCACCAGTAATATATTACAGTACTTATCTTCTAGTAGTGTTAAAAATATATTTATTAAAATAGATATGCATATGTATAAATATTATATTATACAATTATCTTTACAATCTCTTGCTTTCGGATTCTTTTCTATAATTCTGCATTTTGAATTTTTTCAATGAAGTGACCAAGTCATTAAGAAAATAAATATGCTGAACCTTCATGAGAGATTCATTCAACTGGATTAAATTTGAACTTTTAGATTCTGAGCTTGAACCTCAAACCAAAGCAAATATCGAATTTTCTCACTTATGGTCAAAGTCTCACTGTACTTTTTTTTTTTTTTTT
>CM053501.1:51290300-51326267 GCA_028627145.1 Eidolon dupreanum | reverse complement strand
TATTTTTCCAACCACACAAAACAAAAGCAACCCACAAATTCTGTAAAGACAGTTTAAAAGGTACTTAAGCAGAGTTAAGTTAATATAAATACTTTAATCTTTTATATGCATAGTTGAGACTCCCTTGGATTTCAATCTACTTAATTTCTTAAATAGCACATCATTATTTGCCTAGTGGAAGAATTGTCATATAAATATTGGTATTGTTCTTCGAGGAAGGAAAAGGCTGTTGATTTTCAAGATGAATATTCAAAGATTTCTGATATCTTTGATAAGTAGGTAAGCTCTATGCAAAACAATGTTTTACTGGGATATGTCTAGTGGTTAAAAAGCTATCACATACCTTTACTGGATGTTGCTCATTTAGGCATGAAAAAATTAATACAGTACTTATATTCAATCATTCCTAAGATAAAAGATATAGTATAATCCTGCCTTTAAGGGAACATACATTTGTGGAGACAAAAAATACCCAAAATAAAATGGAGCATGACTCAAAATTTTATCCACCTTTTATAGGCACGTGTTAAATATTTTCTTTTCCGTCTTGTTTGACCGTTACATTTCTGGGTCTCTTATGTGGATTAGGATGTTATGATTCTTAAAATTAAAATGTGTTATGCTCATTTAAGAATGTTAAAAAGCGAACTCCTTCAGTTTCTGAAATTATTCATGCTGGAGGCAAACACCTTTGTATTTCATGTCAGAGACCTGGTAGAAATCTTCAGATAGAAATAGTAAGGAGAAATGTCTACTGATGATAACACATTTTCTTCTGAATGAAAATTCAATGTTTTGTTTACAAAAAGGAATGTCTTACATATCAAGAAGAAAGCCTGATCTTAAACAGAACCCAGTAATAGTTGTAGCAGACCCAATTAGCAAACCTCTGCAAAGAGCCAGAAGAAAACATAAAATTTCTTCTCTCTCTGTTTATGCTACATTCCTCACTATATCTGAATCCAAAGAGACATCTTTTCCACCAGTATTAGTCCACAGAGAATTTAGTGAATAAAACAGAAGCTTCAGCCTCGAAAACAATGAATTTTGACCTCCCTATACATTCATTAAATAGAAAACTGTAACAATGAATATTAAGTTGAATAAGCTGTCTTGGGGTTTAAGATCTGGTTTCTTTTAAGTTTATTTAAAATAAATTGCTTCCTCCTTTTTCTCCTTTTCATGAGAATGTTTTAACCACTAAATTTTTGTTTACGATTATATGAGAAGGAATTTAGCTAGAGGTTAAAAAAAAATGAAGTAGTTTTTTAAGTAAACTAAAACACCAAATGAAACCGTTTATAATTAATGACAAAATTTATAAAATGGTTTGGCAAAATATATTTGAATGCCCCAAATTCCTAAACACATGTCACTAATTATAACCACCAATTAAGTTTGAATTTTCGTTTGCCCAGGTTCTCAAAAACTGCTCATAACCTAGAAGAAACTAGTTTTGAGCATGTTCAAGAAAGATTAAACTGACACAACAGTTTTTGTGCTAGAGGAAACTCACAGAAGACCTTTCGTTCTAATTCTTTATAGAATTTGGAACCATGTATTATAGTTTCCTATCCTTTCTTATTATCTACATAAAGTAATCTGATTAAATAATTAACCAATCGGAAGAGATGGTTGATACACTTGTGTCCTAAATAGGGATTGGGGTTGTTTCACATGTAAGGAGAACAACTGAGGAAAGTCAGGATCTAGCCAAGGTCCCAGCCATGAAGAAAACTGCTCTAATCATTGGATAAGGGTGATGATATTAGAACCGAACTCAAAGTTGTTCTAAGATAAAGAGAGCACACCTGTGCGCTAGTGAAATAGTCACAGATACTACCACTAGAGCAATTAGATCCAGAGTCTCATTTCTTTTTTGTTACTGTGCAAATTTTGATGTTCTATAATATCACTGAGTCTCCATTTCTCATCTGTAAAATGAGAACGACAATCATACTAATTCTTAGAGCCATTACAAGAATTAAATGAGATGATATGTGTAATGATATTAGCATCACGGCTAGAACAGATGTGAGCATTCATTATCATTAAACACCCACCCTATAGTACACATATTCATAAAATCACTCCAACTCTTATGCCTTCTTCTTGAACAGAAACTGCCAGAAATGGTGTTTGTATTTTTATGATTATTTGAGTTTGTTTCTATATGTTTGGCACCAGCAGATTTGGACATTTTTTTAAAGAAGGAGTGTTCTAAAAACAAAGGCAGACTGAACAGTCACTCGTTCTTCTCTACTCTACCTAACTCAGAGAGAGTTAATTCTTCAGAATTAGAGCATCCACACAGTCCTGAAGGCTGGGAATCTGTAGGATGGATGCCTGGAAATGTGAGTCTAAGAGTCCCTGAAGCAGATGGTCTTGTTGTGAGCTAATAAGCCATTACGTAGTGTTACAGGAGAGACCTCTAAAGGCATTGGCCCAAGCATGCTTCCCCTACCACTATCCTGGAGTATCCCCTAATTATACAACGAAATGTGGGTGGGATGTTCAGAACAGGTAACAATTCAGTTTTTTAAAATGTATGCCTACATTATCTGGAAGGGGACCCAAGAGCAGATTAACATAAATTGATTTGTCTGATTAGCTGACATTTGGGGCCCTGAGGGAAAGAGCGGAATGGCATGGAGAAGGGTGGGTACGGGCACTAAGAGCAAAGAGAAGGAGGGAAAGCCTCTGAAAAGAGAGAAAAGGGGCACCAGTATCAAACTTCATGGGACCACATTGCCCACATTTGACCCTGGAAGCAAAGGATTGCTTTATGGAGGTGCCAGATAATTAAAGTAAGTCCTTGACAAAGACCCAACAACTTAGAAAGAAAAAAATAAATCATCATTTGTTGACAAAAAGTACCTCCTCCTTATGACCAGCCTGAGGACATAAAGAGAAAGTATTTTGCCTTTATTATGTCTAATGCTTTTTAGTAGTATGAATATTATAGAGGAAAATGAGATGTGTCAGCAAAGGATAACATTGTTCTGGATAAACAAAAAAGAAAGAACTTCACACAACAAATGCCTCAGACACAATGTTACAAACCGAATACTATAGTCAGTCTCCCTTTTGCCCCTCTGGCATAGTTTTGGCCACTGACAATCAGCAAAATAGCAGCTGGGAAACAAGATAGAATGTATGCCATAAGAGTCTAGAACATATCCCATAGAGCTAATAAAGTCTTAAGTAATATTAAAAGAGCCACTCTAGAATGCGTAAATGTTGCCCAAGTGAAATTGTGTTCATTTATCAAAATGCCAATTAAAACTTTTGTAGCTATTTTTCATCATCTAATTTCCCACAAGAAATGTGAAACTTGAAAGGTCATTACAGGTCTACTTGAATGGTGTAAATAAAAAAAATATATATTTTTAAATGTCCTCCTTGCTCTTAGTGAGTTTGCCACATATGTCAAAAGCAAACAGAAAATTAACATTTTGGTACCAAATGACTGAAACTTGGGAAAGGGAATCTCTTCCATGAGATAAAATATATTCATTTTCTATTCAAATAGCTTTCTTTTTTCATTTTTGTAATACTCTTGGGGATGCAGAACTATTTTCTCAACAGGCAAAAACATCTGATATTCAGATCTGAACCAGCTGACTAGTTATGAGGTGAGTCAAAAGTAATGTTTGCATCTCTTTACTTCTGTATATATTTGTCATCACTAAGTGAGGTTTGGTACATTTATCCAAAGCAAACTTCAGCAGAATTTGGAGAATGAGTCAGAACATCCCTAGGAGCCAAAAAGGCCATTTGCTCTCTCGATCTTTTACACAGTGGCATCCAAGCATAATCAAAGGACAGCAGTATCCTTCACTATTTCAATAAATAAACATGAGTGAAAGAAAAACACATGCAAAAGAACTGAATTGCTAAAATTCCTTTGCTACATTACATATTCAGCTTTGAGCACTCATTTTAAAAATACAGTTTAGCCTTGGGAGACATTAATTTCAGGCCATCTAGTCAATTTCCTACAAATGTTGAATGGCTAATCATTAGAATAATTTTATAGGGCTTTTTGTTGAGTTGTTTTCAATCTTCAGTTAAATGATTCACCAATGGAATCAGCAGTGAACGTTGTTATCATTGGTATAAAATCTTTCTGTTTTTCATTTGGGAGTATAATTTTGTTATTCTTATTCTCTCAGTTGTGTTGCTAATGAGTACTAAAAATAATTGTTGTATAACCACTGTTATTCATCACTAAACGCAGAATTTAGAAACTTAAAAAAAAAAAACATTGACTAGAGAGTCAAGGCATAAGAAATACACTGAAGATGATGGTTTTGTGGGTAAGCTGTCCTGATGTAGCATATTCAACTTCCATCATTAAGATATTACGTTCATGCCTGGTTTATATGGGTGATGTGAAGGAGTTAATGAACCTCTGTCAAAGTGAGTAATGTGGTCCTTTCTCACTGATTGGATCAAGACCAACACCTTTCCCAAGTAGTGTAGAGTAGCAATGAACTTTGTCATCCTTATGAACAGAGCTTGACAGACATTGTCAGATTCTCACTCCTGAGGTATCATTGTCATTCTCTCTGCATTAACCCCGCTAGGAGCTACTGCTGGATTTAGCCTTCAAAGTCTCCTCATTATTTGACAAGTTAGAGGTGGTAGTGGAACTACTAGTAATTGGGGAACTACAACTCCATCCTAGCAAGTGACCTTGTCCCCAAACTAAGCGCTAGCTGGCCCAGGTAGAACACCTTAATTGGCAGAGTAGTTATTATTGCGGCTCTTCAACAGGAGCATTCCAGGGAAGGAATGGGTGAGAAGAATTTCAGCACAATGCAGTGCAGATGAAATGCTGATAACTCCATCTGAGGCTGGCATATCGTGTGTAAGTGTCACTAGCTTTGGATTCATCTCTGTCACTTATTTTCCATCTCAAAGAAGAACTTGATTTAGAGCTTTAAAAAATCAAGTCCAAATGAATGAGGGGTGGACATATTCAAAAAATTTTTAAGTAGGAGGTCAGGTTCTCTTCTGCCCTCCTATTTTAAAAATCTGATCCCTCATTATAGAATCAGATTAATATTAAGTTGATACTCAAATAACTTTGGTAAACTTTTAATTAGTTTTTATGCTTTGCAGATTTCTATGCTCTTAAGTACCATCTGAAGATGGAAATTACAAATAATATAGAAGCTATTACTTGATTCCTAATAGTTTGTTTTCATGATCAAGTGGATTAAATATTTTAGATCTCACTAGAAAGCTAAAAAGTTTGAATACTAATGAGAAGATTTTCATAAATACCTTAACCTTGAGATGTCTTGCCACAATTAAAAATAAATAAACATGCAGAAGTTTGTCTAAAACCTTAATTAATGGAACATATTTCTGTAGTTACTTAGGTACGAAATATTCAAGTTCTATGGAATATTTTGAACTACAGCTCCAAGTCTGTCTGATTTTCTAAATGCCAAAGCCTAATTATATTAGTCTTTTGACATACATAGAAATGTGTATCTTAAACCTATTCCTGGAGTTTAAAAAATTCCTTTGTAACTTAGTCACCAATGGCAAATGGCACAACGTTCCTCTCCCTGCTATTAAAGGGGGTAGTCTCATCCATATACCTTATCACCATGCACGACTTGCAGAAGTGTGCCAAAGGAACACCAACAAAATGTACATGCTTATTGCTAGTCCCCAGAATAACTCAACATAAGGCAGGAGGTACTAGTTATCTGAAATGTTTCCACATACTCCTAAGGAAAATATGATTTATATTATTCCTGTTATACTTAACTCACTGATCTAAGTAGAGTTTTAAATACCTAGTAAAACTTCATAGTGTTTTAAATTGTATTTGCATTCCAAATGCAAAAAAAAAAAGGCAGAAATAGGGCCATCACCACTACCTTCTAAATGTGTGTGTGTCCAAGCAGCCAATCAAAATAATTGAGGCAAAGAATAAAAATAAAAAATCACCTTATCTTCAAATTAAAGTATGAGATTATTCAGATAAAGGTAGGCATATTAAGTCTAAGTTATGCAAATTCATGAGATCATTTTGTAATCTGTTTTGCTACTGTCAAATATATGTGACTTGGATTAATTTAATTATAGCAAATGAATATGAAAAGCAAAAAATTCTGGCCTTGCTTTAAAGCTACAAATGTCATATATTTCAGATCTAATTTCAAATTTAATAGGATATAGTCTTTAGTCTCTGATAGCTTCTATGATTGGCTCTGATGACTGAAAATTGCAATTGAATTCATATTTCTTATTTCTTTTACATTAGTAGTGTAAAGCCTGGGCTCTTCTGGGTGCAGAGGGAAAACAGTAGCCTCTGACATGTCTAGGAAAACTTCACCTCCAGGAATAGTAGCTACAACATTAACAAACCACAAGAACTCTAGGTAGTCAAGGAGATAAAGTAGCCAAGACTAAGGTACCTAGGATACAGGACTTTGAATGCTTAGTGCTAAAACTGGAAATGTCCTCAGTGGACCAGAACAAGTTGGTCACCCAAGGAGAAAGCACCCTAGTTAAACTCATATAGATATATTTATCAAACTTTCCACCAGCAAACCTGTAGCAAAGCCAAAACAATTTCTCTTCAGCTAAGGGAAATAAAAGATGTGATGAGAGTTTTTTTTATAGTGTTGGTCTTAAGAATATATAGAAAAAAGGCATATGAGGAGTTTTTGTATCCTCTTCTGTGGCCTTTTATAATCATTTTCAATATATCTTCTACCTTTGTTCTTAAACATTACCAAGCTTTCATTAAAAGTACAAGCAATACTGCTGAGATAAGAGAGCTGTTGTTTATAAAGAAGTAGTAGAAAGCTAAATACAGTTGAACACATTCCATATATTTCATCCCAATAAAACGCAGTGGTTATCTACACTGTTTTAAAAGTCTCCTAAGCTTCCATTTTTTCCTCCTTGCCATAAACTAGATAATTGTCTTGAGGAATCTAACACAATGATGTGGCCCATACTCATTAAAAAAAAACATATCAGGGTACCAGATAACGGTTGAAAGATTAATAAGTAGTAAGGGTTTGGGCAGAACATCCCATAATTTCTTCTCAGTAGTCTTTCTAAGGCATCTGAGAAACATAGCTATAGCCCCTGCTAAATTAAACATTTCAGCCCAGCTTACTATCACCACAATACATAGGTAGAAGTAATAAGTAATAATGAGTTTTGGGCCATTGAACACTGTGAATTTTCCCAGTGTACTGCAATTATAGAAACATCTGTGCTAAATAAGTTCCTACTGAAAGCTAGGAGTGTTTAATAATCCTCACAATTTCTCATTATCAACCCTAATAGAAAAGAGAGAAAACTCTGCAAAAGTTCACTATTTTCAAAGAAAATTGCCAGGAATGTGATCATCTCTGGTACCACATTTCCCTGGACTATAAGAACACCAGAGACAATCTCCTTGGAAAAGAACATTAAACGGCAGCTTTAATAACATGTAACATAGCACAAGGCAAATAATGCCACTTTCAACAGCCAGGCCATCCTGACTAGAGTATCCCCTGTGCTATAACTTGACAACTAGGAGATTGATGATGCTCCTTAGCTTTCTCTACAGCTGCTGACAGAAGGGTAGTCTAAAAACACACACGGCTTTCCTCAGACCTGTCCTAAGCACCAAAGCTCCACTGAAAAAGCTCCACACCTGCTGATTGCTTCCCACGGGGCTCATTCCAAAACAAGTAAGGCTTCAGGGCCAGGATCTGAATAACATCAACAACCACTAATGACCAGCTATTGCTACTGAGAGGGATATCACACCTCTGGAGAAATGTGAGTGACTTGAATGTGAGTAGCAATGGTTGAATAGGTGCCTCTATAATTAGTTGGGGAACAATATAGCAGATATTACTTTGGAAGAAGGTAGCATGTGAGTGCCTGGGATGACCATAGTCCAAACTAGTTTGTGAAGAAAAAGTCACAGAAATCATCATAGAATATGGCTGATTCATTATTATCAAGGGGAAAAAGTGATTTGCATCCCAGCCTGTCAAAATAGTAGCCGGCTTGATTTCAATGACTGAAGGGATACTTTCACTGATGCCAGACCAGACATTGAAACCTTCTTTAAAACATGGTTAAGGTGCTTGAAATTGTGCTGGTTAATTTTATGTCAAGTTGGCTGGGTCATGGTGTCCATATATGCAGTCAAACATCATTCTGGATGTGTCTCTGACAGTGTTTTTGGATAAGATTAACATTTAAATAAGTGGACTTTGAGTAAAGCAGAGTATCCTCTGTAATGGGGCTAGGTCTCATCCAATCTAATGAAGGCCTTAATAAAACAAAAGACTGATCCTCCCCTGAACAACAGGGAATTCTTCCAGCAGACAGCCTTTAGACTTGATCTGCACCACTGGCTGGCTCTTCCTTGGATCTCTAGCCCACTGGCCCACTCTGCAGATTTTGGATTTGCTGGTCTCAATATTTGTGTGAATCAATTCTTTAAAAATCAATCAATCAATCCTACTGGTTATTTCTCTGAAGAACCCTAATACTAGAACAAAATCAATATTCTGCTTTTATCCAATCCATTTTTTCTTCTAGTTAATATTAGCAACATCTGTATGTATTATGTGCCAAGTACTATGCTAAGTGCATTACATGTGCACACATGATACTATTACTATCTTCATTTGACAGACAGATGGAGGTTTACAGAGGTTGCTCAAACCATTCAAGAATGCATAAAAGCAGGATGCAGGTCCAGGTCTGGCCCTTTCAGAGCTTGAGCTCTCCATCACTGTGATGGACTGCCCCTCCAATAGACAATAGCAAAAAAAAAAAAAAAAAAAAAAAAAATTCAATTCAAAATTCTCACATTTCCTCAGGGGCAAGAGTTTTGTCCTTAATCACTTTAGTTGTTTGCTTTGGAAAAAAGGAGCCTGAGGCTGGGAATCGGTCATCCTGCATGCTCAGTCCCGCTTGTTTTCAACAACTGGACACATTACCTGACAAATTATTTATGCTTTTAGAGCACTGTCTTATTCTGACATGACCCTAAAAAAGTCCCTTAACCTCTCTGGGCCCCATTTTTTTTAATCTATTAGAAAACAGGGTGGGGAGTGGAATTCAGACTAAACAATCAGTAGGCTTCCTGATAGCTTGAATGGTGAGGGAGCCTCAGTTTGAATAGGAAATTTAAAAATTCTCTCGAGAACTAAAGGAGAATAAATTTGAAAGTGTGGAGAAAAAAATGAAAAGGTATTAGGCACATATTTGATCTTCTAAAAATCGCTTAAGAGAAAATACTGCCTTGCTCAATGTGGGAATTTAAGTAATAATTTAAATAATGTTTTGATTCCTGTGATTGTGATTCATGAAGCATTTTTATATGGAGAATTGATAAGCTTGGTTTGAAGGGTTTTTGTACTGCTTTATGGAGGTTCTACATTCATGAACTCTTCTTACTAAAATACATTTCCATGAAGTCCTAGTCCTAGAATCAGCCCAGAATGACCTACCCCTCTACTGCCCTCCAACTCTCTTCTCCCTTCAATTGCTCTATCAGGCTCAGTCACTCTGGGAGTATTTCTAGCACCACATTTGACTGTCATGATTGCATGCTTGTCCTCAAATCCCATTCTTATTTGATGATAAGTGCCAGGAAAGCTGAAACAGTATCTTTAATTTTCTGACTTCTACTACCTAACATAGTACCTAGCAATTAATTATAAAGTAAATGCTTAGATTTGTGAAATGTGTAAGTTAATAACTGAGAGGCTTGGCTAAAATTACTATTCAAAATGACTCAAGTTGGTATTTTAAAATTATTATGATAATTAATATTTACTGAGTATTTCTTCGTGCTGGCATTGTCCTAAATTATTGTATATGATATCTCATTTAATCAATCATACTCTATGAGGTAAGTGAAATGGATAGCATTCCAGTCATGAAGCCATTTTCTTTTGTTTTTAATTCGAAGATGTAAATATTTTTAAATTTTATGTTACTGTGGTAAAAACACTTACCATGAAATCTACCCTCTTAACAAATTTTAAAGTGTACAATACAGGATTGTTGACTATACAGAAGAGCTCTAAAATTTATTCATCTTGCTTAACTGAAATTTTCTATCTATTGAATAGTAACTCCTCATTTGCCCTCCCCACAAGCCCCTGGCAATTACCGTTCTGCTCTTTGAGTCTATTAATTTGACTACTTTAGATACCTCATGTAAGTGGAATCATGTAGTTTTTGTCTTTTTATGACCAGCTTATTTCACTTAGCATAATGTCCTCAGGGTTCATTCATGTTGTGGCATATTGTATATTCCTTCTTATGTAAAACCAACTAATATTTCATTGTATGTATATATCACATTTTCTTTACCCATTCATCTGTCAGTGAACATTTAGGTTGCTTCCACATCTCAGCTATTGTGAATTGTGCTGCAATGAACATGGTGATGCTAATATCTCTTTAAGATCCTGATTTCAATTCTTCAGAATAATCTCAGAGGTGGGAATTCTGGACTATATGGTAGTCTAATTTTAATTTTTTGAGGAAGCGACACGCTGTTTTCTACAGTGGCTGTATCATTTTGCATTCCCATTAACAATACACAAAAGTTCCAATGTCACCACATCCTTAACAACTAAGTGCTTCCTATCCTTCCTAAATTTGGTTCTTTGCATTTATTTTCCATCTTAGGAGCTACCCCAATATATTTCCCATACATTTTCTTTTTGATTTAGTTGGAGAACATCAGTTCTGTTGCTTACCACCATAGGGTCCTGATTGACAAACTCAGCTCCTGGAGAGCAGAATTCACACTTCCTATTTCAAGCAACTTCTATTATTTTTGTGGCCCACCGGCCAGAGCAAAATAAAAATGCAATTCACAGCCTGGGAAGTTTGGTGCTCTCCACAAAAGACTTGTTTTTCAATCAGGGTCTATGACCTGGATACAGCAAGCACTTAGAGTGCAAAATGAAAGGAGGTTCTCACTCTCATGGCCATGCAAGTACAGGAGAAGGTCCTGAGAGGGAGCATCTCCTGAAGTTGTGTGTTATACATGCTCCCCTTGCCTCGCCTTTATCCAACTGTTTTCAAGCTATGTTTAGAATCAGAGGCTTGCTTCTTAGGAAGAAATGCTTCTGCTTATAGGCCCATAGAACTTCATATTGAACCAATCCTTTCTCAGATACTAAAGAAGTTTTGAGGCTACATAAGTAGTTTTGGTCCAGTGGTCTGGAAGCATCAGAGGCTTCAAAGGACATTAGGTTTTGAAGACTTGCCCAATTAACTACTCAGGCTCTACACACATTGCTGTCTCCTACTATGATCATGCAAGGCCAGATTCATACAAGTTCCAGAGTTTCAATGTCTGGCTGGTGCTTTATCACCACAATATGGAACAATTAAGAAGCAAAATGAGCTTCCCAAGTCATTTCACAACCACAAAACATTTTAGGGAAACTGGCAACCCCTGAGGTCTCAGCAAAATTGAGGAGGGAAACATAGTTGCCTTTGGAGAACTAATGGGAAATGAAGCAGAAAAGATTTCAACAGGACTTAAGTAGGAACTTCTTAATTAGGAGAGTGATAAAACACAGGAGACTTTTAAGAGAGACCGTGAGTCCTTGAACTCTTGAGAGCTTTATAAAAAGCATATAATACTGGAGAGAGGATTCAAGATGGAATAGCATACAGAGGCTATACACACCTCCTCTAGCAACCACACCAAAATTATAACAAAACTACAGGGCAACCAGAATGCAGAGTCATCAAAGATCTAGCTAAACAGAAGCCTTACAACTAGGTTGCCTCAAATAACAGGTCACATCAAAATGGTAGGAGGGGCAGAGAAGTGAAACACCCTGGTCCCACGACCATGTGTAGCAATCGAGAATCTCAGGAGGACTATCTTGGTTGCAGAGCCACCTCCTAAATCAGAAGAGTGAGGGGTCCCAGCCTCACACTGAGCTCTTTAGCCCAGGGTTCCAGTGCCAGGAAGTCCCCACAACCTCTGGCTGTGAAAAACCAGTGAAGGTTGTAACCGAGTGAGACAGAGGGCTGCGGAAAGCAGAGACCTTCCTCTTAAAGGCCCACCCCTGGAGTTCTTCGCTGACAGACTGGCTCACCCTGAGCTTCAGCACTGGGGCAGCTACTCAAGGGGTGCCAGGGATATATGGAGAGGCACTGAGCTGTTGGGCTTCAGGGGCAGCTGGCTCCCAGACACAGGTGCAGGCAGAAGTCACTGTTCCTTTGTTGAGCCCTCCCCACTCCCAGCGTGCAAACACAGGCACCATTGACCTGGATAACACAGATCACTCTGCCCAGGGGATTCCCTGAGACTTTGCCTCTTCCAACTTGTGGGCCCACCCAAGCCATTTCCTGGTTTATTCCATACAAACAGGCTGTTGTGGCTAAACTTTCATAAAATCTCTCAAAGCCTCACAAAACCTGAAGAAGGAGCATCTGGCCTCAGCCTGCCCTGTACCTCTTGCTGAGAGTCCTAAGACCACGCCAGTGGTAGCCAGCCTCAGTTACTGACTTGGCACTTTGAGGCACCTATTATAAGCCCAACACGGGTAGCAGTCATATATAGATTGCTTGGTGGCTCTTACCAGGTGGCCCTGGAGGTGCACAGGCTGTGGCTGAAATTGGCCTGCAACTGGATCCCTCTCAGGTCTGTGCCAAGGAGACCCACAGCACACCTACTACATAACGCCACTCCACTAAAACCTGGAGACTTAGGAGCCCTACCTAATACATAGAAACAGACACAGGGAGCCATCCAAAATGGGGAGACAAAGAAGCATGTCCTACATGAAAGAACAGAAGAAAGCTGCAGAAAAAGAATTTACCAAAATGAAGACAAGCAATATACCAGATGCAGAGTTCAAAACACTGGTTATAATGTTGCTCAAGGAACTTAGGGGAAAAGTAGATGAACTCAGTGAGATCTTTAACAAAGAGATTAAAAAAAAAAAATGGAGTGGAAAACATAATAGGAAGCAAGTCAGAAATGAAGAATATAATATCTGAGATGAAGAGTATGTTAGAGGGAATGAACAGAGTAGATGAAACAGAGGGTTAAATCAGCAACATAAAGGATGGGGTAGCAGAGGACACCCAATAAGAACAGCAAGAAGAAAAAAGTTTCCAAAAGTAAAGATAATTTAAGAAGCCTCTGGAATAACATCAAGAGCAACAACATTCACATCATAGGAGTACCAGAAGGAGACGAGAACGAGCAAGGAATCAAAAACCTATTTGAAGAAATAATGACAGAAAACTTCTCTAATTTGATGAAGGAAATAGACAGACAACCCCAGGAAGTTCAGAAGGTCCCAAACAAGATGAACTCAAAGAGGTCCACATCAAAACACATCACAATTAAAATGCCAAAGGTTAAATTCAAAAAGAGAATCTTAAAAGCAGCAAGAGAAAAGCAATTAGTTATGTATAAGAGAACACCCATAAGACCGTCAGCCAACTTCTCAACAGAAACTTTACAGGCCAGAAGGACTTGGCATGAAATATTAAAAGTGACAAAAACCCAGGGCCTACTACCAAGATTACTCTACCCAGCAAAGTTATCATTTATAATCAGAGGACAGATAAAAAGCTTCCTAGGCAAGAAGAAGCTAAAGAAGTTCATCACCACCAAGCCAGTATTCAGGAAATGATGGAGGGACTTCTTTAAGAAGAAGCAAAAAATATGTATCAAAAGTCTAAATAAAGAATGGCAATAACTACGTATCTATCAATGAGTAGTTAAAGTGAAAAAGAATTAAATGCTCCAATCAATAGAGAGTGGCTGAATGGACAAGAAAACAATACCCTTACATATGCTGCCTACAAGAGACTCACTTCAGATTAAAAGACACACACAGACTAAAAGGAAAGAGATGGAAAAATATATTTCATGATGGACCTAGTAGGTAGTGAGCTGTGGAGCAGTTCAAATAGAGGAAGACAAATGCCATATGATTGCATGTGTGTATGAAATCTAAAGAATAGGATAAACAACAACAACAACAAACAGAAACAAACTCATAGATACAGAGAATATGTTGAGGATTACATGATGGGAGGGGGTTGGTTGGGAGGGGTCAGTGAAAAGGGGGGAAGGGATTAAGAAGTACAAATTGATAGTTACAAAATAGTCATAGAGATAGAAAGTATAACATAAGGAATACAGCCAATATATTATAATAGCTATGTACAGTGACAAAGGGCACTAGACTTATTGGGGTGATCACTTTGTGAGTTACATAGATGTCTAATTACTATGTTACACACCTGAAACTAATACACTATTGTATGCCAACTACAACTGAAAAATTAAAAAATTATTTTTAAGAAAGCATATAATACCAACTCCCTCATTAGACACTCACTGGCCTTACTAAAGGATTTTGGTTCCATAGCTTAAAATTCTCTTTTGGGTGATTAGCCACATGCCTGGTGAAGGTTTGGAAACATTGTTAAGACTAGAAGAAATAACTACATTTAAAAAAATTATATATAGAGACAGACAAACAGAGATAGAGAACATGAGATTTTATAATGTTGAATATACTGTTTGCCTCATAATTTTTAAATATCATATTGGTGATAACATCTATTTCATACATTATTGGCTTTTATCTCTACTAAAAGAAATCTTATAGCTAAAATGTTTCATGGATCAACAGAGCACATATGGAAATGAAATATATAGGTCTTGCATCTGTAATAAACTTTTTGAAAAAAAGAGATAATTTCTTTGCTTAGTGCGGGTAGCTGGCACAGCAGAGAATCAATCTAAATTAAAACTTTACAACTATGATTGTATCATAATTAAATTGATATCATAGTAGTATAGTGCTAAATACAATATTCCTAAGTAGGATATACATAAAATTAAAAATTAGTGTAGTAGCTTTATCCACAGCTCCTATTTTATGAAGAGTTGATTATAATCCTTAAGAGAATCACATCTTTTGCTCCCTTTCTGTTACTATATCTGCTCCTCTTCCTGAATTTTCTTTAATAGACACATTAGCTTTTCTCCTCAGTCATCTTTTACTTTTCTTTCCCATAATCAATCAATTGCCAATATCTCTCATTGTTCCACCATCTCTCTCAAACATCCCTTCTTTCCAGTTCCTCTAAAGTGGACTTAATTGTGTTTCATTTGGACAATTCCAGTAGCCTCACATTCTCTAACCATCTTAGTTTTCCTTAAATCATCTTTCAATCTTTTCTTCATGCTCCAAAGGAGTCTATGGCTCCCCATTACCTTAAAGATAAACTATAAAAGCTTTTAAATAGCTTTCAAGTACCTCCATGATCTGGCCTTCACTTAAATTATTTTTCCGATCTTATCATTAACTCCTTGTGTTCATGAACTACTTGCTGTTTACTATTTTAAACTCTCACTTTTCCTTCTGGATAACTTTCTTTGTGCCATTTGGAGCAATTCTATTGGAATGCACTCAACATTTCAATGTTTGCCCCCACTTACTTCTGAAACTCTAATGAGTCAGAGCTTAAAGAAGAATTTACTGTGAGCTATGACTACCTACTATTACCCTGTTTTGGTAAAAACTAAATCAGAGCAAATAGTCAATGGCAACATTTCTTAAAACCCATCCAATTCTAAAGTTTATGAATGAATGCTTTGTTCTAAATGGAATTGTATGATTTAGAAAGTAAAGCAGAATTTTCACTCTTCTTTAGAGCACTTAATTGAAGACTCTTCCACAGTTCCAAAATTCCCCACAGATGCCTTACATTTTAAAATTTTATAATGCTATTTTTAAACAAATATTACAATCTGTAAACTCTTAAGCTATTTGTTCATTTACATGAAGACCAGAAAAATATTTAATTCTCCCCCAAAATCTTAAAGAAACAGTATGTTGTCATTTACCTGGATTAACTAAGACAAGTGAGAGGACAAAAGCAGAAACTACTCATGGATTACATATGAGGAAAAAACATCAAAAATATTGAGATATTACAATGATTTACTGAGTGAACAAACAGCTGTTTTTAGGGGGCATGAAATTACTTGCATATCATGTTGTTATGTTACTTAAGAATATTTGTCAATCGGCTGTTTTCTCTTAGTGACATTACATTTGATAAATACCATTTATCTTGATATGTATGATAAAAGTATTTCCAGTATGTAATTATCTTATGGAAAAACACTTTTGTTTAGAATAGAATATTATGTGAAAAGTTGACCTTTTTCAGCTTCGATGTGATTTGATACTAAATTCCTAGTGTTCAACCCAAATCAATCCAGAGTAGCTGATTTTACAGTGAAATTATTTTCCTCTCCAGGTTGGATTGAAAATCATAGCTTTCCTCTTTTTTCCTCTTTTTTTAGGTATTAAAAAAGAAACAAAGAAAAAAGAATTTAGTACTCTATTAGTTAGGGCTCTTGGTTGCACATGGTAGATAAGTCAACAAAAACTAGCTCTAAGAAACTGAGACTCCATTGCTTCCCATATCTGAAAATTTCAAGGCATGGCTAACTTCTGCCATGACTTCAGTAATCTGGATTCTTTTTTCCTCCTTCTCTCTTATTGGCTTCTGCTGTATTGGCTTCAGTTTCTTCTCTACCTACTGTTTAAATGACAGGCCACATTTCACTACTTTTCTTTGTCTTGGAAATCCTAGCAACAGTCTTGCAGCATCTCATTTGCTACGATGGGATCACATGCGCACTCCTAAACCAAATGCTATGGTCGCAAGAGAATGTGAGAATCTCATTGGTCAGGTCTGGATAATAAGTCATCCCTAGAGCTGAGGCTCCTGTTAGTTCCACCAGGATCACAGAAACTGGTTATGGGAAGGGCTATACCCTCACTAAATACAAGTTAGAAAAATGAATGATGGGAAGTTCAAAAAGCAACAAATACCTACTATGAGTAAAAAGAACACACTCGTGTTAATCAAGGAGCCTAGGAATTATGCCAATTCTACCGAAGTTCTATAGCCTTGAACAAGTCACCCCTGGTTCTCTTCTGGACCACTGGTTTAGCCTTCTTACCCATAAGTATTCTGCTCCAGGCTCTTTTTTGCACTGCTCCTAGGATACAGTCCAAAATCCAAACAAAGCCCTGAGTGATCAACCTCTTTTCAAAAAGAATGACTCTCTCCTTGACACTCTCTGAGCAATAAACAAACACCCAGGCTTTTTGTTAATTCCTTAAGCACACCATGGCTTTCTGCAAAAGAGACTTTATGCATTTCTACCCATTGGCTAGACCTTTCTCTTTTCTTCTATTTGCTTAGTGAACACCTACTCACCTTCAGATATTAATTCAACCATTATTTCTGCATTGAAGTTTTTCTAACTCCAACCCCACTGGGATCAAGTTCACCTACAATACACTCTCATAAAACATTTCATTTAATAATACTTATCACAACTTTTATTTATATGTATTTGTGTGTCAGTTCGTTTTTCTATCAACTTTAAATATTTTTCTGCCTCATTAAATTATAAGATCCATGAGGAAAATACTATGTCTATATTTGCTTACTACTATTTCCCTGTGCCTAGCACATTGTCAATACTCGATAAATAAATGAAGGAATAAATAAAGTACTTCACGATAATGCGTCTCAGTTTCCTATCTCTAAAGTAATGGGATGGAACTAAGATCTCAAACCATCAATTCCAGTTCTTAAAATTCTGATTCTAATTAAATACTACAAATGTTTTATATTGTGTGTAGGTTAAATATTTTTCAGTAACACTTCTGAAGAAATAGCTAAAGAAAAATAATCATTTAGCTCATGGATCTTATAGCTAAAGGGTGAATAAAAATTCTTTGAATTAATGACATACCACCATCCAAATTATGATGACTAATTCTCCATTTCCATTAATATGAGATTAGACACATCTCCTACTCAAATAAAAGCATCAAAGTTAGTTTGAAATCACTCTACAAATGACTATTAAGACCATGAACTTCTTTGTGAGGGTCAGAGTCAGGGTTAACAATATATAAGGCAAGTAAATTTTGTCCTTTGCCCCCTTCCTTTCATTTTCAATTTTTCTCATATTTTGGGGCTATGCACACCCCATTACCTACAACAAAATACCCAGTGCCTTCTCTCTCCTCCTAGGTTATCATATTAGAGCCACCACTCTGCCCCAGCAGGGTCTGAATAATACCCTGTACATACTCACCATGAATCACCATATTCTACTTCTCCATTAAAACTTACCTGCTCTTGCTTCTATTTCTGCACAGCCCTGATCTTTACTGGGTGTCAATGGTTGTAATGGGTTATTAACAAGAAAACTCATCCATTCTAATATGTTATATAGTTAATTAATGTTACCTCCCTCAAGATAATAGGACATATGTCCTCTTAAAGGCTTTTAAGAAATGACAGTAATGGTGGAAATTTCAGGCACCATTGCAGACTGATGAGGGAGATGGATTTTAAAGCACAGGGCCTCTCGTTGATCCTCAAATTATTCCATGTAAGCAGCTGCTGACTCTGCCCATGAGTAAGCCAGTGTCTCTCTGGAGAACTTTATAAACAGCATGAATTTCACTGTTTGACATGGGTGAAGCATAGTTCTCCCTGAAAATAACCACTTTCAAGGTATCATCTGTTTATGAAGCTGTCATTTAGATGTTCTCAAGACTAAGACAACTACCCTTTTCTTTGAGAATGAACAAGTCACCCTGCCCTAGGAGACTGATGAATTTGGAGGTGTCTGAGTAGCCAGCTGATTTACTTATTTTCATTTTGGATTCTAATTCAAACATATACATTGCTAAAAATGAAAGAGAATGTTGAAATCCCATGGCATGCCCTGTTCATCCAGAATATAATTCCCCCACCCCATCTGTGAATCTCCTGTTGATATCAGGGACGGTCACCGCATGCAGAGAAGGGAGACACATGCAAGGAGAGGGAAGCCCATTATGTTGTTGAGAGCTAATTTTGTTTAATCTTCTTGATCTCCATAAAGAGCATTCTGAGACCCCATAGGATTTAAACAAAAAAGATAAAGATGAAGAGGAACTGCTGAAGCAGAGCCAATGTAATACTTATTTATTAATGTCGTCCATCACAGTGTGTTTACACGCCTAACCAAAATTTAAAACTGTCTGATTGTGAATAGAAGAGGAAAACCAATTGCTGTATCGAGGCAAAACAGACTCATGCTATCCCTACATACTTACATTTAGAAAATAAAATGAAATGATATGAGCATCACATTAAACACTTATGCTTCCATTTAAAATGAAAAGAAAGATAAGTAAAAACATAAATCTATGACCCTGGGTTTATCTTTAAACAGAAACTTTGTCTTAAAAGGGAACCTCTCCATGCTTAATATCAGAATTAATATTAAAGAAACCTTATCCTTCACTTTTCTCCACTGCCTTCTGGGGAGGAAGGAATTGGGAGAGAGGGTCCAAAAGGTGGGGACGGGGGAGAGGGGTCTCACAGCTTAATGAGACCAACTTCGAGAGTAGAATCATTGAAACAGAATATAGGCATTGGAAAATACTTTAAAGGCCTCCAGTTCAAGCAAGAGGTAATGCATTTTGTACTTGAACTCTTCCAGTGACAGGAAACTCATCACCCCTCAGGCATCCCATTCTAGTTTTGAATAGCTTAGCATATAAGAAATTTCTCCCTTGTAATATTCTAAAATCTGTGCCCTTGTAATTTTCTTTTATTGGTTCTACTCTGCCCCTTGCAGCCAACTAGACAGAATGAATCCAATGTTTCTCACAGAGTATAGGCCTTCAAATACTGGAAGATAGTTTTCTTTGAATACCACCAGCTTTTCTTCCTCATCAGCTTAATTTGCAGCATCTAGCTACAATACCATTGCTTGAAAGTTTTCCAAACTGCCTGAAGTCCTCCTCTTTCCAGACATATATATCAGGAAGTCAGACTTTTCTTTGCATTTTTGAAAATTTGCCCTCTCTTATTTGTGTAGTTGGTTAACCTGTAAGATTGTCTACTTAGGCTAACAATTTTCAATGTTACAAAGTTAAGGCATTTGTTTGAAAAGGAGGGAAAATGTGGTTCTTATATATCTTTTAATCTTCCATAGCACTTCCCCTGGCATTCATTCACAGGGCTTGAACATGCCTTGTATGAATAAATGAATGACTGAAGTCTTCTTGTATTCTAACACTTGTATAAATCTTTGATACCTTGCAAAGGATTTAATCCATTATTTGAGTGTCACAATAATTAAAAGATGAGTGAAAGAGATATCCTTATCCTATAAATATAAAAAAAAAAAAAAACTGCTACTCAGAAATAAGTGTATTTTGAAGAAAAGTCCTTAACTGGGAATAAACAACTTTTAACTTGCTCATTTCACCCTATATTGCTGTAACATACAGTCATAGAATTCCCAGAAGATTTCTATTAAATATATTTGCATCATAGCCAAGTTACTAATTTTTACAGTACATTTTTATTTTAATATGATACATTTTTTTGGACAAAAGAGGAGTACTCTAAAATATTTTTTCCAGTGTGATGAAAAAGCCACAACAAACTATGCTTGCATTAAGAAAACAATC
The DNA here is from genome assembly GCA_028627145.1 of Eidolon dupreanum. Taxonomy (NCBI): domain Eukaryota; kingdom Metazoa; phylum Chordata; class Mammalia; order Chiroptera; family Pteropodidae; genus Eidolon; species Eidolon dupreanum. The sequence continues at coordinate 51,305,697 of CM053501.1, read as the reverse complement.
TATTTTTTCACTCTTAAAAATTTTAACAATTAACATTTACATTTATAATAAGAAAATCACTTTTTTCGGTGAGATACAGTGAGAAAGAAAAATTTAATCTCAATCTATTAAATATTTATTGAGATTCTATTGCGTACAGAGTAATTTAGAACAATGAAGAAGGTCCAAAAGAATGAAAGATGGAGGCCCATTCCTACAGGGAAAGATCGCTTAGTGGACATCGGTATGTGAAATAATGACTATGTACACTAATGGAATAAAATTTTAGAGATGAGAATTTCTGAAGAAATAAAGAAATTATAATTAGAGGATGGAGACAAAGGACGTTACAGGCAATCTACATGTGTTAGTCAGACTATGTAAGAGAATTCAGTATGTCTTATGCTTCCTTTACTTTTCATTTCATATCTATTTCAGGTAACCTTGATCATAACTAAATCCATGCTGCTCAAGATCCATGGGTAGAGGTCAATGGAGGAAACAACACTTACCCCAAAGTGTCAGAGACTTCTGTTGTTACTTCCCCTGGAAGACTTAGAAACTTGCTGATGTATACACCAAATTACTGTAACATGAGTTTCCTGTCTTACCAGCAACTTATAGAGCCCACTGGGAGCATTTCCGGGGCACACAGGAGGAGTTCTCACCACCTGCCTGCAGAGCGCTCATGCTCCCCCAGTCCTGGAGCATTGCACTGGCTGCCCGTCCAGCTCTCTGTCCTGATTTATTACTGCTCTCCTTCACTCAGCTGTGCAACTCACCAAAATGGGGAGAAACTCCTTTCCTAACTGTGCTCAGGCACAAAGAAACCCATTCTAGGTTGCCTAAGTCCATCCATCATTCCTGCAATTCAACGGCTCCTACAAAGCTTGCGTGAGGCTTGTCAGGGCCTGCCGACACTTATTCTTTGTCTTACTGAAAGTCTTTTCTAAACTAATTTTCAACTCTTACTGCCTTATAATCCCAAACTCTTTAACTTTTAGTTGTGCTTGTTTTATAATTGATAAATTTAATTTGTATTTTTTCTTTCTCAGTGAAATTTCTCTGAATCTAACTGGATATTCACTGTGTCTCATTGTTCCCTTAAAATCTCTACCGGTACCATTTATTCACAATGAAATGTTTTTCTTTTTTTTCAGTCCAACAAATAAAAGGATTTCCATAGCTTCCCCAATACTCCAAAAATATTTCATGAGCAATGCTTGCCAAAATGGGACTCTCATTCTAGTAAATAGTGGTTTGGCATATGTGACATCAAAGCATTTGTAGAACGAAAATATCTGTTAGGTACCTAGGGCATCACGGACAAATTACTGCAGATGTAGACAAGAGAGAAGGGAATTTTAGGCTTAATCCCAGGCACTCTGCATATATGCTGTGTTGTCAGACAAGCTAGAAAACCTTATATAACAATTTGGTGTAATAAAATTGTGATCTTGATGCAGCTCCTAGATCTATAGAGTACCAAACTAAAAAGAAAAAAAGAACTGCAGCAAGTACCACCATCATTAATTCTATGTGAACTTCTACATAAAAGCATAAAAATATATTTAGGTTAAATGAAAGTCACTTCAAATTTAGAAAATTCAAAAAAACTTTGAATACATCTTATTTAACTTCATACTCAAGTGCCAATATCATATAGTTCTAGGATATACTATATGATGTAAATAGTTGTCTCAGATTATTTAAAACTATGAGATCATGATTTCCTATATTTTGACAACCTGCTTTCTCATTCTTGGCTCCACCCAAATTTAAAAGGGTGGGCTGCAGACCTTGACGTATTCTATGAAACTCTCAAATAGATGAATGCCCATCTGTCGAGATCTTTGAACAGCATATTTCACATGGATCTGATATCTAGAATACAGTCAGCTCTCTCAATCACATGCTCCATTTGTCAGCACTCTCCAGTGGCTCATGTTTTGGTTCTAGTCTTTCACTTGTCAGCCCCTGACTATAGATACTCCCATTCTACTTCAGGGACCCTCTCTGGATCTGTGGGCTTTATTCATTCTTTTTAATGAATCTCCAGGCCCTATAACAGAAAGATTTTATTGTTTTTAGAACACTCACTTTTTCTAAGGGAATATATTTAAAGATCTTCTGAAGAGTTGGTGTCTCTCTCTACTCAGCCCTTAGAGTAGCCTGTTAATTTATTAGGTCCTGGGTTGGAAAAAAAAATTTAGAAAGCAATGCACAATGCTAATAACTGAAATAACTTAATAGATATAAATGTTTCACAAAGGTGTTGCACAAGAAGAGGCCTATTAAGTAGACGTGTGAATCTAGAGGAAGAGAAAGAGTAATTCCATTTAATAAGATGTTTCCAGCATTATCTTACTAATTTGCCGAGGAGCAGGTACACGCCATACGGCACTTATAAAGTAATTAGAAATCTTTGATAATTGTTTTTTTAATTAACAACAAAATTTGAAAAAAAAATCTGCTACCCATTCCCACTTCTCTTCTGGATTAATTGTGGTATATTCAGGAAAGGAAGTTTATGCACAAGAGATTTTTCCATCCCAAATTAAGAGGTGAAGATAAGCAGACTGGATACTCTTGTGTAATTTATGAAGTCAGGGAGGGTCCCTTTATTTCTAACTCCTTTTAATATTCAAGAAAATCTGCTGATCTTTTCTCACAAACTTTTGCTCCCTTATTAGTGGAGAGAAGATCTCACCATAGACACTTGCATTACCCTCAGCACTTAATGCCATGTTCTATCTTCAGTTATTGAAGGTCACTGAGTCACATAAGGCCAACAAAGAGAATTCTGATCATCAGCAGTGATGACAAGGCCATCAGCATAGCTGTAATGAGACTTGCATGGTCTACAGAAACAAACAAGAATATTACTGTGATAAATCCAGACACTTCATATTGCAAGCAAATGACTGATTACTTAACCAGAATTGTCTCCCCATGTGTTTAGGTTTCTATTTTATTTTATATAAGCCATTCTGCCTGCTTCCATGTTCCTCTAAGCTGAGGTCAAATATCTCTCCCAACGAATGAGGGTTCCACTGAAATTGATCCCCACCTCTTCATCAGAATCTTACCAAATTTTGGAGCTTACAGTTAAATGTATCATCTACTGGGGAAGTAATTTTCTTTTCTAAGAATTTCACCAGCTACTTGGCTTGACATTACTCTGTGTCAGTTTTTAATCTTTCATACTTTAGCATGAAAAAGAATGCCATTTTTCTTTCATTCTATTTTATGCCTAGGAATAGAGACTGAGCTTTGGGATGAGAAGAGTATAGGAAAAATCCCAATCTGTTGCATCCATAAAAAGGGCAATTTGGGGAAATGTAAGATGGCCTACACGTGTTATTCTTGCCTCTTTCATGTTCACTGAAGGAAATGAAAAGCAGATTGTAACACTGGCAAACAATGATTTATAAAATTAAAATGTTTATAACTAGGTGACCATACATCCCCATTTGCATGAGGACAGTCTTGGCTAATGCCTACTGACATGACATAATTATTAAAAGTGCCCTTTTTTACCCTCAAAAGTGTCCCAATTTTGGACAATTATATGGTGACTTTATAATCAAGTTAAGAGAAGACTTCGAGCTTCTTAAAGTGACCTTCTAAGTTGATATGAGGTTTCTGCTGGCACTCAATCTAAAAAAATACTTCAAGGACCAAGATCTTGATTTATCTGTTTTTCCAAGGTTTTTACCTTCAAGAATCACATCTTTATAACTTTGTCATTAGATGTAAAAGTCACTCCATATGAGAAAGGATACACTATTCAAAGTGCTTGATACAGCTAAAATCAGTAGAGACTGAAACTATTACAAAACATCTCACCTGTTTCCATCCATGTTTATAGACCCAGAGGACTTGGCTAAATCTCTCACATTCATTTATTCTTTTAACAGATATTTTGGTGAGCATGAGGGACTGCGCTAAGTGCTGTGGGGCACAGAAATCAAACCAGACATGGACATTATGGTCTGTAGAGAAGAGATGTATATAATAAATGCCCATGAGAAGGAAAACTATGCAGTACTAAGTGAGCTTAGTGTGAAGGGAAATTACATCCTTACCAAGGGACATGGGATATACACTGGCATAACCAGCCTTGTTGTTAATATTTTTTAAAACTTCCAAAGTTTCCCCTTATTAAGGCCTATAGTCACCTACGATGTCCCAACATGAGCCCCCAGTCACAAGTAAAAGACTCTAGGAGCATTACTGGTGAGGGGTCAGAGGTCCCAAATAGCGGCTGAGTAGACTGAGGCAGCTGCCACAGCAGTGGTGAGGATAGAAGTTAGAAAGGTGAAGGACCTGCCGACAGGTTTGGTGGGTCTGTGGAGAGTGGCGCTGGTGTCAGCGTTATCAGCAGGGGCCTGGACCTGAGCTCTCCCAACCAAGTCATCCAAAAAATGCCAGTTTCAGATGCATACCTAGTCATTAAGCATGGGCAGCGCACCTGGATGCTTCCAGTTGCAACAAAACACCAGTTCCAGTAGCCTGAAGACTCTGTCATTTTATTCTCTGTAGAAATACATTTATATAATTGCTATATAGTATTATTCTCTTGATCCTTACCAAGGGTCACTATAAGTAATGACCATATGAATACATTTTCTTCATCTTCTCTAAAGGCCACCATTAAAGATATTTTCTTTTATTATAGCAATCTGGGATTAGATTCCTGTTAGAGTTTATTTCTGGGAAGATTTTCTTCTTATCAACCAGTATATATCCTTTTATTAGAAAATGAATACTACATGATTCATGGAATTTCTTTATTGGCCTTTGTGACCCACACAGGAACTGAATTTAAAGTGTAATTGTAGAAACTACCCTTAGCTTAGATTTCAGATCTAATAATCTCCTCTACTCCTTAATATGGCCCTTAATGTCTTATTGCATAAGTGTAACCCACATTAAATTTTTCTAAAATAAGCAGCATATATCAAATATCAGATATCTGCAATGTGTGTGTGTATATATGTTATATATATTATCAAATATTTTCAAATCTTAGAATTTTCATAGTGCTAAACCATTGAAGTACCCACCTTAACTCTAACTCCATAACTGATAGTCTCATACTACCCTCTCCCCCGTCTCTGGAGTGCCTGCTCCAGATGTCCTTGGCACATATCTGCTGAATAATGGAATAAATAAATACCACATTGAGATAACATTATTCTGAAGATTGTAATGGGGGTAAAATATCACCATAATGGTATCAAAATCCCTTAATTTTCTAAGCTAAACATATAACAAACACTGTTGAAAGTAAATTAATCATCTGTGACCAGGAAATATTCTTTGATTATGTGGATATTTCATGGCATTTGATAGAGCAGGCATTTGAAATAAAATACAATTTAAAGAAAATCTTGTCTGCAACTATTCCATGTAGCAGGAGAATGCCCAGTACATCTGCATCTCAAGGAGCCCATTCATTTTCAGTTTCTAGGGTTGAGGTTCCCCTTTGGACCTATAGCAAATTAAGAGGTGTGTGATTCTTGAAGCTTTGTCTCTTTTACATTAATAAAGACTAATCATGTTTAAACATGTTAGCACAGCAAGCCCAGGGATGTGGGATAGGATGCCAGGTCTAAAGTGAAATTAGTAGTGTGAAAGAAGCTATGTGAAAAATCGTGGAGAGAAATTGATTGAAAATGAAAATGAGGTGTCTTTTGAGAAAGATGGCCTAGAAGCCTAACTGTGTGAACTGACAAAATAGGTTAAAAATATAATCAGAAAAGGCTGGCCTCTGAGATTCAAATAACTCTTTTGCCACTCTCTACAAAGCAACTGCATTAAAAGGAGGAAAAATCATAGCTACCATAGGTATATTGCACAGAAGATGGCTTTCAGAAAGGGGTTCAGAGTAGAAAACCCTCTGTGTACAAAAGAAAAAGTAACCTATTCCTTTCATACCAATGAAATCTCTCTCTCTCTCCCTCTCCCTCTCTCTCCCCACCCCCCAACAACAGTTTTTACCTCGTTCCCTCCATTTTTGAAAAGCTTAAGTATATGTATCTAAAATTTTCGTATCTCCCTGATTCAACCCCTCCAGCAATAGGAGGCTGCTGATCGCTGCCTCCATTAGTTGTGAAGCTTGGGCCCGGTCCCTCTCCTGTTACTGCTTGTGTCAAATATTTATATCATAACTCATTTTAACCACTTATCATGATGGTGTGTGCCTACATCTGTCCCTCATGATTGCTAAGGAGACTTAAGAAATCATCATGAGGTACCAGGTACTCTATGTTTATGGTGAGAACAGCCAAATATGTTAAGATACAGAGAGTAGAACCTACACATTTCATTTGAAGTTCCTTTCTGAGAAGGACAGAAGCACACACACAGGGCACACACAGTAAATCAGGCTATAATGAGCCATAAACCGCTTGCTAAGCTTGTGAGCAGTTCACAAGCTGCATGGTGAGTATCATTGCCTCAGGGTAAGTCGTTCTTACAAATAAGAAGTCAGGACCTCTGAGGGCCATATTCATTTTGTCGTAATTTCTTCATGCTAGATAGGATTTCTTTATTTAATTATTTTTCTTCTCATGTTATATTCAACTAAGATCCAACATTTAGTGTCAATTGCATTAATACAGATTTACATTATGGCACAGCTACTTCACATAGTTGTTTAAATAAAAAATAATAATAGAAGGAGGAAAAAGAGAAAAAAATAATTTATTTCATGCTTGCAATGTGCTAAGAGCTTTATGGACATTATCCCATTGGAGCCACATGCCAAGGAGGCTAGGATTATTTTTGTCCCCATTTTATAGTTTTACAATAGATTGACAGAAAGAGCTAGAATCTGTGCACTTGTGAATTTCAGTGGGGCCATGAAGAGCCAAGGCTTAATTTACCAAAAAGTAAGCATTTGTAGAAGACTGACAGCCTTTTTGTAACTCTCTTACCCCAAACCCCAAACATTATAGCGGGGTTCTCACCCACTCAGCTGTCCCTAGTCAGTCAGCTGCTTACTTCCCTTCATTTAATTGATCATTGTTAGTAGAAGGAAAAAGATTATTAAATGATCAAGCAAAATATCTATTAGTGAAGATGTCCCTGTGTCTAAATACTCAAATTAATTTAAGAATGTCTGTGAAAGTGTTAGATATTATCAAAACACTGTATAGCATAAATAATGCCATCTTCATGAGGGGTGTGCTTTTTACCCCCAGGGTCTGCTTATGAAGGCATTAATCTAGTGGGGGAACAAAGCTCCAGGTGCTCTCAGAGGCTGGATTGGTGACACAGGGGAATCTGGGTATTGAGTGAAAGGGAAAGGCATATCATAATTTTCTTTCATCCCCTTTTCCCCTACCCATGAACGTTTGACAAGCCGAATAGCTTGTGTGGGTGAGTTGATCAGTAGGAGTGTGGGGGGGAGGCTAAGGCAGACAGCTCTCCCAAATTAGCCCGCTGCCAGTCTTGGTTCGCTGGCACTTTGACACCAACATTAGGACACAGAGCTTTACTGCAGTGGCACTTTGGCAGGATACCATTTCACAAGGAGCTTCCAGCTCCGAGAGGGAGAACAGGCCTGTTATTACCGGATGCTTTAAATTCATGGGCCTTGCAAATGGAGAGGTGTGTTTGTCAAGGAGTCCACATTTAAAGAAATACTTGATGTTGACTTTTTTGTGTAGGTGAAACTCACTTAACCCTCTGAGGGCTCACATTTCAGCTAAGAAAGAACAGTGGTTAGTTGAATTCTAAAGAAAGAATGATAAAGATTATAAATTATCTTCTAAAACCCAAATTTACTCAAGAATGCACAATGATAATGAACATTTATAAACGCCAAGAATAAAGCATTTAGTGAGAAGGCTGATGTTAGATTGTACCCTATTTGTCATAGGACTTCACTGGAAGCCTTTTAAGTAAATTCCTCCAGTTTCAACAGATAATGTATAGATTGACACAAATGCTGTGATGTGTTGCAGATGCTATAAGCTCTCCAATGCTGTGATGTGAGCAAGATCAGCAGGAAGACCCTTACACCCTTATTTAAGTTGGGAGAAGACAACCATGCTCCATGGGCCTCAAAGTGTGAAGGTTAAATCTACGGGATGTAAAGTAAGGAGACCAATTTATGTGAATAACCTGAGAAATTGGTCTCATTGCTCTAGAGTCATAGCCTTGGAAAGTAAGGAGTTGGCATTTGATCAAATTTAACTTAGCAAAGTTAACCCAAGACAAATTTAATACTGACTGTTAGAGAGTAAAAATTAGCCATAATTGATAAGTACTTTACAATATGATTAAAATTTTTATTATCTTTTCAACATCTTAACATATTTTTCACTATGTTTCTTCCAGTCTTTGAAATCAACATGAATGTAACCATGCATTCCCAAACTTTGCACCAACACATCCTAGAATGCCACAGTGAATTAACCATATGATTTTTTTTTAATTTTAGAGGTAAACAAAGAGATAGTCTATATCTGCCAGATATCCCACCAACTACCCGCTTGAGGTTGCTCTCAATTTCAGTATTAGATTGTGTTTGATCCCTTTTGTCATATCTTTCTGAAGCTGGATTTCACAAGGTTGCTATGAGCAAGTACCACATGAAAATCAATGTAGAATGTGGAACAGGAACTGAGGCTAACGAGGTCTAATTTGATGTCAAAGTTTGAGAAGTTTTGCAGTGCTCAATAGATACACATATCCCACTTGTATGTAATATTGGATAATAATGAAATAAAAAACGTTTTTTAAGTTTATATGTGTTTTTTAAATGTCCACTAAGTCGTTAGGATATAAATACTTATTAAATTGTTTGGACCCAACCACTTAATGAAACTGTTATATATTTCTTTTAACCTGGGAATGCAATGAGAATTGCTGAGACACTAAGAGCACTGTGAACTAAAATTGTTTAAAAACTCTAATGTAAAGTTTTCAAGAGCGCTCTCTCTCTTTCTCACTCTCTCTCTCTCTCTCTCTCACACACACACACATACACACACACACACACACACACACACACACACACACACACACAAGCAAATTTAAAGGGATTTGCTCCTTTTGTTCCATTCAATAGATATGTATTAAGCATCAAATATATGCTAGGCACTGAATCAGAGGCTAGGTATTTAGTGTGAATACAACTGACAGTCTCTATTGTCATGAAGCGTAAGCTCTTGAGAGACAGGAAGCTAATGAACAAGTTAACAAACACAAAATACACAAAATACAAAATACAAAGTTCTCTAAGGAATAAGAAAGGCTTTATTTCTAGATTTTGCTCCCTAGCTGCAGGGGCTCCTTTTCTCATTCACCAGGCTACAAACTTATGCTTGTCTTCCCTCCAAAAATCCCTGAGAAATTCTTAAACCATACATGCCCACCTGCCCACCCTACTTGTGTGTAGGAACATCATAATTAACACACTGGATCAGAAGTGGCATGAGAAAGAACAGCGGTGAGAAAGCGCTGGGCATATACACAGTCTTGAGGCAAAGGGATAGAGGTGTATGTAACAGGGAGTTTGGATAAGGCAAGAGAAAAAGAAAAATGGAACTAGATGGGGACCATCCTTATGAGAGGCCACATCCTCATGTAGGGCCCCCCTGACTAGTCTGCTACTCTAAGAAGCCAGTAGTTCCAGAGTATGTCACTTTCCACCCAGATGCCCCTGAGAGCAAAGGAATAAGATCAACAGGGGGATGCCACTGAAAAGAAATATGGGAGACTTAATATTTGGCCTATTTGCCATTGATGTTCAGACAAATAAAATTGTGCAGAGAATGTCCTATGCAGTGTAGACTTTGCTTCTACCCCTTCCTACTTCTAGCAGGAAGGATGCTTGACAGTATGAAAGGTACCACCAATATACCCTATAGCCCATAGAGAGCCTACATGGCTCATAGCTTCTCAGAGAGATATTAACGTGTCCTTGGTAGAAATAGCTGTATCTACACGTCATTCAACACAGAAAGCCCTTAAAAATTCAAGTAACAAGGGGAATTTCAATGAAAAACAAATTATCTACCTCTATGAATGCGTCCTTACTCTCAAAAGATTGTGGATTATGTGAGAGAAGTAGTGCCAGAACAAACAAACTGTTAGTGAGAAAAAAATTGGTGGCCTTGCCTCTCCAAATAGAGTGAGATTTGAGGACTAGATTATCTGTCTTCCTTTTTAGACTTGCCGGGTTTCAGAAGTGATACTCAGAAAAATCAGTCTTTCAGTGCCATCAGAGCAAGGACAGTATATTCTAAGTTATAATTTAGAGGCTGTGAAGGTTTTTGTGAAACTCCTGTTATGAGAGGAGCTCAAGGAAAATTAAATGATCCCCTGCCTACATTTAGCAAATTAGGGTTGTAGAGTATCCTAGGCCAACAGACTTAGAGCTGTGCAACTCACAACATGCTTTCTCAACAAGAGGACTAGAGCAATTTGTCTAGTAGAAAAAAGCAGAAACAGGAGAGAGGAAAAAGGCAACTTGAGAGGTTGTGTGATGTTCAGTCACCTCAAGCTAGAGAGACAATGCTTCTTGTTGTTTCTGTCTTGATGGAAGGATGGCTGTAATTATGAAGTAATTTGCCAGCCTCCTTCAGCTCACAAACTTTCTAGGTGGAAACCATGCTTATTCCCTCATGGTGTACAATAATGCTGGCCGTGTCTCTGCTGTCAGATGTTCTCAGCTGCTGAGGAATTGTGTACATAAGTATGTTCTTTTTTTCATCTGAATCAGAACAGTGCTGCACAAGGAAAGCAGGTTTTCAAAAGGAAAAGGGGAATACTAACACTTGATTTTTTTTTAGAGAAAAGAGTAATGTTTTTAAGAATCTTCAACACACAACTTAGTACTTAATTGTATACTATCTTGTTTTGTTCTCTACTTGATTTGAAGTCTAGAGCTGGATGTGGCCTTAGCCCTCATCTAGTCCAACCCTCTAATTTTAAAGATTTTAAAGAGAACACTATGGAGAAGTGGAGAAGTTTTTTTTTGTTTGTTTGTTTTGTTTTTCGGGTTTTTTTTTTTTTTTTGGCAGAGAAAGTATCAGGAGTCAGATTTTCAGTGTTCTGCCTACCTCAGATGACTCAGAAGACAGTAAGTTTGAGATTGCAAATATGCCTATATCTTCATAACGATGCTAAACTATTTACCCCCAATGAGTTTTTAATTTTTTTTTTCATTTCTCTTGTATGTCTAAGAAGGAGAAATTGTTAGAATCAGAAAAATCCAGACAGAAAATATGGTATGAAGGCTGTGGGTATTTTTCTTTTCAAAAATTAATCCTAATAGTAACTAATAATGATTTAATACTTAATCTATTCCAGATACTCGGGATAAACAGGTGGGCAAAAGTAGACAGTGTTCCTGTGATCAAATAGCTTAAAATCTAATGTAGGAGCCATGCATTCATTGTAAAAAATAAAAACTGACATTTGTTTTTTATGTGCCCAAACACAGTAAAAAAGTCTCTAAATTCATTAACTCATTTAATCCTAACTAAAAAAATAAATAAATAAATAAACCCTGCAAAGTGAATAATAGTCCCTTTACTGGCATCATTGCATTCCACAGATGAGAAAACCGAAAACCGAATCACCATGCATTAAGGTACGAGGTCTGGTCAGTGAAAATTGAGAGGTGGGATTTGAACCCAAGGAATCTAAAGCCAGCCCCCACCTCCTTAATCATCATGTTACATTGCCTTAATGAACTATAAATAGGAAACATGGTAGGAAATGTACAAATGGTATTAGAGAAGCCCACAGTATTACCTTCTCCCTTTCAAAGAACTAGATTTATAACTTGAAACTGTTAACCCTAGATCATAGACCCCTTTAATCTGCGTTAAAAAAAATAAAGAGCAAAATCTAATTCGAAATGAAAGAAGTTACCAGAAAGGACAATAACCCAGATCTAACAGACATTTTATAACACTGAGATAAAGCACTTCTCATTTAACTCATGTGGAACAATCAAAAAAATGTTACCTTTATGATGAGCAAATCTCCATGATGACTGATGTCTTTAGTTCTGGGCAGGCATTGCCCTCTGGCCACTGCACAGTTTGGGCAGCTGTACTTCTTATCACTATGTTGATGGATGAAGCATTTTCCTATGAAATGTGTCTTTCTGAATTTGAAGATAGGGAGATCGATGGTTCTGAATTGCCTGGTACTAAGGTATTCCCCAAAATGCAGACTCTCAGTGCTAAACCTGTGACAGTCCCAGTCTACCATCTCTCACTACTCATGCTCATTCTGGCATCTGAGTGCATGGGGAGCATCTTATAAAGTCCAGGTGGACAGGGGAAGGTCCAGCCTTGCATATCTCTGGGCATCTATCTCTGTCTTCATTGACTCCTCTGCTAATCTGGTGAAATTCATGGTCCCTTTTCTTGGCAGAAACAGCTCTCTGGTGAACTTAGCCTTCTCTAATTACAAGGCTCTCTTTGGGCTGTAGATCGTCTGAGCTCTGAATATGGCTGTCATTTGAGCTTCAACTTGCAAAGTCTGCTCTGCTATAGGCCTCTGCCACAGGTCACTATGACAGTCACCTCAGTAACTGCCTTGGTAGTTGACCAGCCAACAGCTTCAACTGTGTTCCACACATCTGAGATCATGTCTCAAGTTTGTGTCTGCCTGAACAAACGATACATCCATGTCTCCTCTGTTGTAGCCACTTATTGCTGTGAATGATTTTCCATGAGAAAATTTCCTCCCATAATTCTAAATACCAATTATGCACAGTGTTTCTCTGCTGAATCTTTCTTCCCAAGCCATGTCCCTCCCACTGCCACCAGGCATCTGAACCCCAGAGGTAAGGTGGACACTAATGTCTCAATTCCTGCATCTGCTCCCTTTCCCTCTCTTGACTACTCCTATCAATATCCAAAGGCTTTGTACTTCTCCCTAATGGGAACTTTGCTTACATGTCCTCCATGTCTCTGTGGTGAAGTCAGCATGTGGAATAAAACCTATGGAATTTAGAAAACCTTTCTACTCTATGGCCTCTATTCCCAGGGATTTAGCCTGAGACTGCAAATGCTATTGTTTCAATGGACGAGTTACTAAGCAACTTGCTAAATATATCAGAAATACTTTAAAAAATATTAACCTCATTGTGCTTTTTAAGTTGTCCTCATTTGGTATTGGCTTTGTCACTTTCTTCCTCTCCTTTTTTTTTTATTATTACTAATATAATATCACGTGAATCTGTGGCAACGTTGCCTCTGCCAGAACAGCACAGGAAGAAAATGAGAGGACAGTAACAGCCTCGCACTTGAAGCAGGGAGACATTTAAAAGATTATCTTCTCCTTCCCCTATCAGCAACAGGCTAGTACATGAAAATTGCAACTGAAACATATCCACATGACTACCATTAAAATGATTATTTAAATTAATTTCCTAAAAAGCCTTTTTATTTGTCACAGGAAAAAACCTGAGTGTTATCTTCAAGTATGATAAAAACCCCTTATTTTCCTCACTGATAATTTCTGTTTTAGATACAGTACAATACCTTGTGGTTGGTATTACATAAGATATTTGACGTTGACTATCAGCGCTGACTGGGTCCCAGGAGATCATCTAGTATAGTCCTTTTAAAATATTTTTAAACCAGAAGAATTATGAAATATTGCCTTTCCCCCAAAAGAAATCTTGCTTCAAAACCCCATGTCGAAAAAGCAATGGTACTATTCTGATTAAAACCAGGATAGAGCTCTGGAGTCTAACCCACAGTGATCTCTGATACATATGGGTACAGAATTCTCAAGTGTCCTTCTGTTAAGCATTGCTGATCACCAGTAACAACCAGGAAACTGAGATTCAGAGGGGCCTCCCACTGACAAAGATCACATTGCAGATTTGGCTTATTGACTCTCTCTGCTAGTTCATGCTTACATACATTTTGGAGCATTTTAACAAAGATTTGGTGCTTTTATTAAATAGTGTTGGGAAATTTTTTTCTTTTCTTTTTGTTTTGGGGGGGCGGTTTATGGCTATTTACATGTCTTTTAGTTGCTTTGGAAACTGACTTTTGTTTTTGCTTTAGTGGTGATGTATCTTTAAAAGAAGAAAGTGATTTGATTTTTCAGAAAATCCATATTCAGAAAAGTTATTTAAAAACAAAATACAGCTCTACTATTCAACAGTATCTCTTTGGATAGTAAGTTCAAGAACTCATTTAAATCCTGCAACAAGCCAAAGGTATCCCAAGAGAAATTTCAGGAGACGACTCTGTCCAAGAAGATACTCTCCCACTTTAGCAAATCATTGTTTGACATAAAACAAGTAGACCTGGAGTTGGGGATTTAAACAATAATATCAGGATAAAGATTAAAAATGTTAAAAAACTTGTCCAAATCACACACACAAAAAGGGTGACAGCCATAGGGTTGTTTTTTTCCTCTCCTTTACAAATCTAATTTCTGAGATTTGAACATCCAATAAATCACTTTATACTCTGAAGGACTTTGTGCAAAGGTTTAAACTTCAGGAACTATGAGTTTTTTAAAGTCGTGGAAGATTGATTTCATGTTTTTCTTTTACAATATTTTGATGTGGACTTGGCAAAGAATGAGGTTCCTGTGTGCTAATTTCCTCTTGCTCTATGTAATTAGTCAGCATTTGAAATGAGGTAACAGGATATAATTGTCTACTGACCAGTGCAAGCCCATTTGTTTATGACACACTCTTCCGGCTTTTAGATGTACAATATTATTACCCACCTCTTCATTTGTGTCACTGTCTCTTTCCTCTTTTCTAATTTCTCCAGGTCTACTCCTCTCACTCCCCACTTCCTTTGTGGGCAATACAAGAAAGCACTTTTCCTTCCAGCTGGCAAGGCATTAAGGAGGTCTGAAGGGGGTGTACAGAGTGACTTACACACTCCCCAGAGGCCAATTACACTTGGAATCCTCCTGATCCACCCTGATCAGGGAGTGGGGCTTCCCCTTACAGCCTATTGTGCTAGCTCTGAGCCACCTGATCAGCTGGGTCCTACCCAGTATTTAAATTAGGGCATCACCAATCCTGGACCCACGTCGGGGCCTCTAGGTAACACTGGGGAATAAATTAACATTCTGCTCTTGTTCCAAAGCCACATGAACACCATTATCAGAAACCCATCAGCAGTAAAGAGAACTGTTATGAAAGTCTCAAGAAGAAAGGGGATGAAATCGTATCACGTAATTGTGTGCCACTGCACTGTCTTAATACGAAAATCACCACATTACCTTCGTTATATTTAGTGGAGGAGTGATTACAATTTAACATAGCACCATGTTATGTAGCTAGTGAAGTAAGTTTACTGCAAACATTTCTATTAAGATTGTCAAATATAGTGAAGGAAGGAAGGAAGGAAGGAAGGAAGGAAGGAAGGAAGGAAGGAAGGAAGGAAGGAAGGAAGGAAGG